>PITA01000587.1:224921-260167 GCA_004023965.1 Spilogale gracilis
GGTCTTTGTCTGGTTTGGGGATTAGAGTGATGCTGGCTTCATAGAAAGAGTCTGGAAGTTTTCCTTCCGTTTCTATTTTTTGAAAGAGCTTCAGGAGAATAGGTGTTATTTCTTCTTTGAATGTTTGGTAGAATTCCCCAGGGAATCCATCTGGTCCTGGACTCTTGTTTTGGGGGAGGTTTTTGATCACTGCTTCAATTTCATTACTAGATATAGACCTATTCAAATTGTCAATGTCTTTCTGTTTCAGTCTTGGAAGTTTATAGGTTTCTAGGAATGTATCCATCTCTTCTAGGTTGTTAAACTTATTGGCATATAATTATTGATAGTAATTTCTGATGATTGTTTCTATTTCCTTGGTGTTAGTCGTGATCTCTCCCCTTTCATTCATGATTTTATTAATTTGGGTCTTCTCTCTCTTCTTTTGGATTAGTTTGGCCAATGGTTTATCGATCTCATTGATTCTTTCAAAGAACCAGCTTCTAGTTCCGTTGATGTGTTCTACTGTATCTCTAGTTTCTGATTTGACTCTCAGCTGATTTTTAATCAGAAACTTTATAGGACAGAAAGGAGTGGCACAATATATTCAAAGGACTGAAAGGGGAAAAAAAAGAAACAAAGAAACAAAACAAACAAAAAAACTTACAACCAAGAATACTCTACCCGGCCAGATTAATACTCAGAGTTGTACAAGAGAGAAGAAATTTCCCCCAAATCAAAAGCTAAATGAGTTCACCAACACCAAACTCTCTTTACAAGAAGTGTTAAAGTGACTTCTTTAAAGGGAAAAGAAAAGACCATAATTACAAATAGGAAATTGATGAGAAAAAAAAAATTCACGGGTAAAACTAAAAATATACAAAAAGTAGTCAATCAACTACCTGCATAGCAAGTATGTAGGTTAAAAGACAAAAGTAGTAATATTAGTTAGACTTATAATAATTAGTCAAGGGATATGCAAAGGAGTAACATGTAAAATATGTTAGAATCATAAAACATAGGAGGATACAAATATAGTGCTTTTAAAATGCACTTGAATTTAAGTGACCATCAACTTAAAATACATTGCCATACACATAGAATGTTATATATGAACCTCATGGTAACCATACATCTAATAGGTACACAAAAAATAAACAGAAATCCAAACCTAAAACTAAGGAGAGTATAAAGTCACAAATGAACAGAACAAGAAGGAACAAAACAAACAAGCAAAACAAAAAATCCTACAAAAACAACCAGAAAACAAGTAACCAAAGGGCAAGGATTACATTTACCAATGATTACTTTACATGTAAATGGACTAAATGCTCTAATCAAAAAGACACAGGGTAGCTGAATAGATTAAAAATCAAGACCCATCTATATGCTGACTGCAAGAGACTCACTTTAGATCTAAGGTACACACCAACTGAAATTGAAAAAAAATTCTATAAAAATGGCAATGAAAAGGAAGGTAGGGTAGAAATATTTTTATGAAACAAAATAGACTTTAAAAAAAGATGGTAAAAAGCTACCAAGAAAGGCATTACAAAATGATAAAAGGATGAATCCAACAAGATTTTAACATTTATAAATATATCTGCACCCAACATAGGAGCACCAGGTTTTAAAAAGCAAATATTAAGATACTTAAAGAAACTGATGGCAACAGAATAATTGTGGGGGATTTAGCACCCTACTTACATCAATGGATAGATTATCCAGACAGAAAGTCAATAAGGAAACATTGGCCTTCAAACACATTAGACCAGATAGTCTTAACAGATTTATACTGAACACTCCATCCCCTAGCAGAATACATATTCTTTTTGATTGCATATGAAATATTCTCTGGAAAAGATCACATGTTAAGTCACAAAAGAAGTCAATCAATTTAAAAGGACTGAAATCATACCAAGTATCTTTTTACAAACATGATGGTATGAAATCAGAAGTCAGTTATAAGAGGAAAGCCAGAAAAACACAAATAGTGTGGAGGTTAAACAACCTAACAGTTAAACAACTAATGCTACCAACACAGAAATCTAAGAGGAAATTTAAAAAATACCTAGACATAAAGTCTATGGGGATTTATCCCAAAATCTATAGGATGCAACAAAAGCACTTCTAAGAGGTAAGTTTATAATGAGACAGAAACCTTAAGAAACAAGAAAAATTTCAAATAAACAATCTAACATTGTACCCCAAGAACCTAGAAAAAAGAAAACAAAGCCTAAGTTTAGTAGAGGGTAGTAATACAGACCAGACCAAAAACAGGAAATAAAATAAGAGAAGACATCAGTTGAAACTAAAAGCTGGTTCTTTGAAAAGATAAACAAAATTGATATACTTTTAGCTAGACTCGTTAAGAAGAAAAGAGAGAGGACCTAAAAATATAAAATCAAAAACAAAAGAAAAGTTATAAGTAATAGCATAGAAATACAATGGATAAGAGTCTACTTACAAATAATTACATTCAAATAAATTAAAGCACCTAGAAGAAACTCATGCATTTATAGAAACATACAATCTTGTAAGACTGAATCAGGAGGAAATAAAAAAATGTGAGCAGACCCTATACTTGTAATGAACTTGAATTAATAACCAAAAAAACCCAACAAACAGGAGTCCAGACCAGACAGTTTCAAAAGTAAATTCTACTAACATTTAAAGGAGATTTAATACCTATATTCTTCAAAATATTGAAGAACACTTCCAAACTCATTCTGTAAAGCCAACCTTACCCTCATACCAAAACCAGATATACTCCAAAAAAAAAGAAAAAAAGAAAAAAAAGGAAATTATAAGTCAATATGACTGATGAGCATTAATACAAAAATCCTCAAGAAAACACTAGCACATTGAATTCAACAATTCAGTGAAAGGGCCCTACACCACAATCAAGTGGGATTTCTTTCAAGGATGCAAGTATGGTTCAATAGCCATAAACCAATCGGTGTTACACACCACATAAACAGAGGATAAAAACCATATCATCATCTCAATAGATGCAAAAAAAAAGCATTTGATAAATTTAACATTTATGATAAAAATTCTCTCAAAAAAGCAAAGAATATATCTCAATATAATAAAGGCTATATATGACAAACCCACAACCAAACATCTCATTCACACAGTGAAAACCTAAAGCCTTCCCTCTAAGATCAGGAACAAGCAGGGGTGTCCACTCTCACCACTTTTATTCAGCACAGTATTTAGAAGTCCTAACAACCACCATCAGACAAGAAAAAGAAATAAAAGGCATCCAAATTGGAAAAGGAGTACACACTCACTATCCACAAAAGACATGATACTATAAATAAAAAACCCTCAAGACTCTACCAAAAAACTATTAGAATAAATGAATTCAGTAAAGTTATAGGGTACAAAGTTTACATAAATGTGTGGCACTTCTATATGCTAATAATGAACTATCAGAAAGAAAAATTAAGAAAGTAATACCATTCATGATTGCACCCAAAAGAATAAAATACTTGGGAGTGGCTCAGTCAATTAAGTGTCTGCCTTTGGCTCCGGTCATGATCCCAGGGTCCTGGAACAGAACCCTGCATTGTATTCCCTGCTCAACAAGTGGTCAGCTTCTCCCTCTCCCCCTCCTCCCTGCTTGTGTGTTCTCTCTCTCTCTCTCTCTCTCTCTCTCTCTCTCTCTCTCTTTCTCTCTCCCTCTCTCTCTCTCTCTTTCTCTCAAATAAATACAATCTTATGTGCTATGGTGAATGCTGTGAACTGTATAAGACTGATGAATCACATACCTGTACCCCTGAAACAAATAACACAGTATATGTTAATAAAAAAATAATAAATACTTGGGAATAAATCTAACCAAGGAGGTGAAAGATCCATACACTAAAAACTTTATGAAACTTTTGAAAAAAATAATTACACAAATAAATGGAAAGATACTCTGTGCTTATGGATTGGAAAAAATGATACTGTAGATGTCCACACTACTAGAATCAATCTACAGCTTCAGTGCAATCCCTATCAAAATAACAATAACATT
Organism: Spilogale gracilis; assembly: GCA_004023965.1. Classification (NCBI taxonomy): domain Eukaryota; kingdom Metazoa; phylum Chordata; class Mammalia; order Carnivora; family Mephitidae; genus Spilogale; species Spilogale gracilis. The sequence continues at coordinate 228,928 of PITA01000587.1, forward strand.
AAAAAATTATTTATTTGAGAAAGAGGGAGGGGCAGAGGCAGAGGAAAATGGAGTAAAGCAGACTCCCCGTTGAGCAGAGAGCCAGAGGCAGGACTCCATCTCAGAACCCTGAGATCATGACCTGAGCTGATATCAAGAGTCAGAAGCTTAACTGAGCCACCCAAGGACCCCAAAACACCAATGGCATTTTTCATAGAACCACAACCAATAATCCTAAAACATGTATGTCATTACAAAAGACCTCAATTATCTAAGGCGATCTTGACAAAGAAGCATCATGATCCCTGACTTCAAACTATATTACAAAGCTGCTAAAATCAAGAGGATAGAGTACTGGTACAGAAACAGACATGTGGAACAAAACAGAGAGCCCGGGAGTAAACTCACACCATCAATTATTCTCCAACAAAGCCAATGAGAACACACAATGGAAAAAAGAAGTCTCTTCAATAAATGGCACTGACAAAGCTGGGCAACTATACATAAAAGAATGAAGCTAAACAACTTTCTTAAATCATATGTAGAAAAAACTCAAAGTGGTTTAAAGACTTAAATATGGAGCACCTGGCTGGCTCAGTCAGAAGAGAATGGGTCTCCTGATTTGGTCTCAGAGTCATGAGTTTGAGCCCCAAGTTAGATGTAGAGATAGTTAAAATAAATAAAACTTTTTTTAAAAATAAAAAGACTTGCATATAAGACCATAAACCATAAAGCTATCAGAAGAAAACGAAGGCAGTAAGATTCTGGACATTGGTCTCAACAATGTTATTTTGGATCTGTGTCCTCAGGCAACAAAGGCAAAAGCAAATAATTGGGACCTGCATCAAACGAAAAACTTTTTTTTAAAGATTTTAGTTATTTATTTGACAGAGAGACCACAAATAGGCAAAGAGGCAGGCAAAGAAAGAAGGGGGAAGCAGGCTCCATGCTGAGCAGAGAGACCGATGTGGGGCTCGATCTCAGGACTCTGAGATCATGACCTGAACCAAAGGTAGAGGCTTAACCCTCTGAGCCACGCAGGTACCTCAAACTAAAAACTGTTGAACAGTGAAGGAAACCATTAACAAAATGAAAAAAGAAACCTACTGAATGGAAGATAACATTTTCAAGGGGTTAATACCCAAAATATATAAAGAAATGACACAACTCACTATCAAAAGAACAAATGACCCCATTAAAAAGTGGGGAGAGAACCTGAATAGACACTTCTCCAAAGAAGACACACAGGTAGCCAACAGCAACATAAGCTGTTCAACATCACTAACCATCAGGGACATGCAAATCAAAGCCATAATGATGTATCACTCTCACACCTGTCAGGCTACTTACCAGAAAGACAAGAACAACAAGAAATAAGTGTTTGTAAGGGATGTGGAGAAAAGAGAACCCTTGGGCGCTACTAGTGGGAACATAAGTTGGTGCAGCCACTGTGGAAAACAGTATGGAAGTTCTTCAAATAATTAAAAATAGAACTACTCTAGAGGTGTCTGGGTGACTCTGTTGGTTAAGTGTCTGCCTTAGGCTCAGGTCATGATCTCCAGGTCCTGGGATCGAACCCCACATCAGCTCTCTGCTCAGTGGAGAGTCTGCTTCTGTCTCTCTCTCTCTCCCCCTCTGTCCCTCGCTACCACTTGTTGTTTTTCTCTCAAATAAATAAATAAAATCTTGAAATTTTTTTTTAGAATTACTCTTTAATCAAATTTAAATAATAAAAGTACAACTCCTGATTCAGAAATTCTACTTCTTAGCACTTACTCAAAGAAAATGAAAACACTAATTTGAAAAGATGTATGCACCCCTGCAATAAACCAGATGTGGAAGCAACCCAACCATCATTAGATAAATGAATATAGCAGATATGGTGTGAGTGTATGTGTTTGTGTGTATATGCGTGTTTACATTTGTAGGTTATATATAAATATCTTGTATGTTTATATGTTCTGTGTTTACATTTACATATTTATAATGGAATATTTCTCAGCCATAAAAAAAGAATGAAATCTTGCCGTTGGGAACAGTATTGATGGACCTAGAGAATATTATGCTAAGGGAAATAAGTCATCCCCAAGAAGCAAATACCATATGATTTCACTTATATGGGGAATCTAAAAAACAAAATAAATGAACAAACAAAACAAAACAGCAGCAGCCTCAGAGAACAATTTGGTAGTTGCCAAAGGGAGGCAGAGGGGAGGATGGTTCAAACACAGGAAGGTACAAACTTCCAGTTAAAAAATAAAGAAGACGCAGGGATACAGTGTACAGCATAGGTAACACAGTTAATAATATATAGCAACTTTGTATAATGATAAACAGGAGCTAGATTTATGATGGTAATTATTACATAATGCATATAAATGTTGAATTACTATGTTGTACATCTGAAGCTAAATATACTGTATGTCAACTACACTTGAATAAAAAATAAAATACGAATACAATTGCACCACAATTGCCTATCTTTCTGTAATTATTATTTTTGCAACACTCTACCCAAAATGAGAATATATATACACTTTTCAAGTATGCACAGACGTTTTACCCAAAATGACCTTATTTTAGATCACAAACAAGTCTCATTTATTTTAAGGATTCAATAATGCAAAGTATATTCTTTGACCATGGAAATTAAAGTAGAAATAAGAGAAAAATTTTAGGAAAATATCCATATATTTGAAAAGTAATCACAACCTATGGGTCAAAGAAGATATTAAAAGAGAAATCAGAAAGTATTTCATATGAATGAAAATGATAAAATATATCAACATTTGTGGGATGCTGTTAAAATAGTAAATATGTATACTGGAAAAGAAGTGTCAAATCAATGATGTCAGTTTCCACCTTGAAAAACTAGATGAAGAACAGAAATGTAATCTAAAGTAGGCAGAAGAAAAATATACAGATTAGAGTGGGTAGCAATGAAATCAAGAATAGAAAACATTAAAGAAAAATCAATGAAAAACAAAGGTGAGTCTCTGAAAGAGGAAAGAAACTGGTAAATCTCTATCCAGACTTAATGGGAAACAGAGAAGACACAGATGACCATTGTGAGGACTGACAAGGTGATCACTACAGAGTTTTCAGATATCACAAGGCTAACAAGGAAATATGATGAACAACAATATGCCAACAAAAAGTCTTACATGAAATAGACAAATTCCTGGAAAGATGCAAACCACTGAAGAAGAAATGGGTAATGTGAATATCAACATGTCTATTAAAGAAATTAAATTTGTAATTAGCAACCTTCAGAAAGAGAACTCTAAGATTTAATGGTTACAAATGGTGAATTCTCTCAAACATAAAAAAGTAGTAACAAGGGGCACCTGGGTGGCTCAGTTGGTTAAGCGACTGCCTTCAGCTCAGGTCATGATCCTGGAGACTGGGGATCGAGTCCCACATCAGGATTCCTGCTCGGCGGGAAGCCTGCTTCTCCCTCTCTCACTCCCCCTGCTTGTGTTCCCTTTCTGGCTATGTTTCTCTCTGTCAAATAAATAAAATCTTAAAAAAAAAAAAAAAGTAGTAACAGTAATTCTCCACAGCTCTTTCAGAGAAGTGAAGAAGAGGGAATATTACCCAACTCACTCTATAAAGCCAGCTTAACCCTTAAACCAGACAAAGCTGTTACGAGAAAGAAACTAGACCAAAATTCCTCAGGAACACAGATGCAAAAATTCTAAATAAAACTGGAGCATACTGAACTCAGGAACACATACAAAGATAATACATCATGGCAAAGTAGGATGTACCCCACTAATAAAAGGTTGATGTAACATTCAAAAATGTAGAAATTCTGACACATGTTACAACACGAATAAACCTTGAAAACATATGCTAGGTGAAATAAGCCAGACCCAGAAGGACAAATATTTCTTCCCCTTCAGAGGGGGAGATGAACCATAACAGACTATGGAATCCAGGAAACAAAACTGAGGGTTTCAGAGGGGAGGGGTTGGGGGGATGTGGTAGCCAGATGATGGGTGTTGAGGAGGGCACATGTCGTGATGAGCACTGGGTGTCATACACAGCTAATGAATCACTGAACGCTACATCAAAACCCAATGATGTATTATACAGTGGCTAACTGAACATAATTCAAAAAAGGACAAGTATTATATAATTCTATTTATATGAATATCCAGAGTAGGCAAGTTCATAAAGACAGAAACTAGAAGAGAAGTTACTAGGGCCTGAGGGGACTGGTGATTTTTTAATGAGTATAGCTTCTGTTTGGGATAATGGATTCTGGACATGGATTTTGGGAAGAGTTTACAAATTTGTGAAAGTACTTAAAGCCACTGAATTGTGTGTTTAAAAATGGTTAAAATTATATATTTTTGTTATGTACATCTTAATACATAAAAACTAAAACTCATTTTCATTCATCATATTAACACTCAAAATTATTACGATCATTTCAATAGCAGTAAAGCATTTGACAAAGATCCAATATTTATTTTCAATAAGAACTCTGGGCAAACTAGGCCTGGAATGGTACTTCCTTAACCTGCTAAAGAGGATCTACAAAAGACCTATAGCCAATATCATTCTTAATGGCAAAAGACAGAATTTTTCCCCATAAGATCAGGGCATGTCTGTTCTCACCACTCCTATTCAATACTGTATGTCAACTACACTTGAATAAAAAATATAATAAGAATACAATTGCACCACAATTGCCTATCTTTCTGTAATTATTATTTTTGGAACACTCTACCCCAAATGAGAATATATATATACACTTTTCAAGTATGCACAGACTTTTTACCCAAAATGGAGGTTCTGTCAGCACAATAAGACATTCAAACTAGAAAAGAAGAAGTAATAATTTTATGTCGAAGACTGATGGAATCTTCAAAAAGAAACTAGAATTAATAAATAATTGAGGAAATTTGCAACATAGAAGTTTAACGTATAAAAACCGTTTTTTAATGTTTATTAACAATGAAAATGTGAAATTGAAATGAAAATGCAGGGCCATTGCCAGTAGCATTAAAAATATGATATACCTAGGGATGAATCTGACAAAATACTTGAAATCCTTCTACACTGCTAGGAGAAACTGAAGACAAACTCAATAAATGTTCATTGGTTGGAAGTCTCAATATTGTTAAAAATGTCAATTCTCTTGAATTCAACTAATGCTTTCAATGCAACTTATACATTCAAAATCCCAGTGGATGTGTTCTTGAAACTGCCAAGCTGTTTCTAAAATGACTCCAAAATGCATAGGACCAAAAATAGCCAAAACAACTTTGAAAAAGGAGGTGCGATGTATTTTCAAGACTTATTATAAAGCTACAGTTGTCAAGATGGTGTGGTATTGGCTTAACTATAGGTAAATAGATGGATAAAAAGAACAGATTCCTAAGATGGACCCATAGTTATCTATACATAGATAACTGATTCTTTGACAATTAGGCAAAGGCAATTCAGTGGAGAAAAGATCGACTTTCAATAAATTATACAAAAATAATCAGGTATCAATATAGTAATACTTTTCCATCTATACCTCATACTTTCTATGAAAATTATTTCAAAATGGACTACAAACCTAAATGTAGACTCTAAACTATACAACTTCTAGAAGAAAACATAGGAAAGAATCTTTGTGATGCTGGGTTAGGCAATGATTTTTTAGATACTACATGAAAAAATATCATAAAGATGTCTGACAAATTGGATTTCATAAAAATTAAAAAAAAAAGCTTCTGTTCTTTTGAAGCTACTGCTAAGATAACAAAATGATAAACCACAAGCTGGGAAAAAATATTTGCAAATCACACATCTGATTAAAAAAAACCCAAAACCTTGTGTCCAAAATATTTAAGAATTCTCAAAACTTGCAACCCTACTAGAAAGAGGAAAACATTTGGACAGGTCATCAAAAAGATATAGAAATAGGCAATGAGGGGCGCCTGGGTGGCTCAGTTGGTTAAGCAACTGCCTTCGGCTCAGGTCATGATCCTGGAGACCCGGGATCGAGCCCCACATCGGGCTCCCTGCTCTGTGGGAAGCCTGCTTCTCCCTCTCTCAGTCCCTCTGCTTATGTTCCCTCTTTAGCTGTGTTTCTCTCTGCCAAATAAATAAATAAAATCTTAAAAAAAAAAAAAGAAATAGGCAATGAGCACACGGAAGAAGGCTCAACATTATTAGCCATTACGGAAATGCAAATTAAGATTTTATATATTCCCATAATGGGATATCAGTACACATCTATTAGAATGACTAAAATTAGAAAAACTGATCCTATCAAGTGTTTACAAGAGTGTAAGAGAACTGAAACACTCATATAATACCGGTGGGTATCTATGATGACACAATCACTTGGAAAAAAAATCTTGGAAGTTTCTTAAAAATTAATCATACACTTACTAAACAATTGTCATTTCACTGCTGGATAGTTAACCCAGGAGAAAAGAGCACATGCCAATACAAAGAATTATGCATGAAACATCATACATAGTGTCTTATTTGTAGTAGTAGAAACAAAAAGGAACAAAATATAGATACATCAATATCAATATAACGATGCAGATGATCCTTAAAATAATTATACTGAGAAAAGCCAGGCAAAAGAAGAGAATATAGACATTGTTACTCAATTTAAATACACGATAACAAATGTGAACAGATTCACAGGGACAGAAAGCAGATCAGTGTTTACCTGTAAAACAAGATGCTGAGGTAATTGGGAGAGGGGTTAGTTACAAAGTTACAAAGATGTGCTAGATGAGTTCAGTGTTTTTGCTGAAGTCTTCACCTCATGGTTGTACACATATGTTGTCTTATCAAAATGCATGCTTTAAATATGTGAAGTTTATTCTATGTCAATTATACTACAATAAATTTCTTTAAAAATAAAGCTGAGAAAGAAATAGAGCAAATGGATAAGAATAAAGAATTAAGGATATGCTAAAGAACAGACATCTATATAGCAGAGGAAAAATAGAGAAGATTAACAAAAGTAAAAGCTAATACTTTGAAAAGATAAATAAGGAAATAGTAAACCTTTGTTAAGACTAAAATGTACACAAAGGAGAAAAGATTTCTTAAAAAGCACAAAATATAGACTGAGAAAGGGGAAACAACTCTATGTCCATAAAACAGAAAGGAGGGCAAAATATATACTTGGCATAAAATTTTTAAAAAAGGAAAATAAAATAGGAAATTATAGTGGTCATTAAAGACATACCCACTTCCATAAGATGGCCCAAGTCCAAATGATTTTACAGGTGAGTTCTAAACTTTCAAAAGAACAGATAATTCTTACCCTACTGTGACTTTTTTCAGGAGAAGAAAAGAAAAAAATATCCAACTTATTTTATAAGTCAAATACATCCCTGTTTCCAAAATATGAAGAAGATAAACAAGGAATTTATTAATCTATTTCTCTTAAGAGTATTTATGAGATTGCTAAACAAAATAGGGTTGAATGAAAAAAATGTATTACAAATATATAATAATAAAACAGATCCTCACTCTAAAATACAGAGATAGTCTGACTTCTGAAGATTAATTCGAGGAGAAAATTATAAGATTAACAATAAACAAAAATCTGATAAATTTTAGTATCTATTAGTGAATATATGTATTGATCAAATTCTATCTACCTATCATCAATATCTATTGATCATTGATTGATCAAGCCAATGATTCACCTATCTTTAGATCAGCACAGAAATATGTTCAACTTGAAAACAGCAGAGTAACAAAAAGTGTAAGATCATATGTAATAGGAAAACATTAGATGTGTTTAAAATAAAAAACAAGACATTGATGTTTTCTATCATCACTACTGTTTAAAAAAGTACTGGAGATGCTGTTCATTTAAATAAAGAAGGAAAGGAATAATAGCCGTAAGAAATGAAAGAGAAACATAAGTCCCTTAAGATTACTCTATTTTAAAATGTATAGTCTGTATAGCATTTATAAAACTCTACTGAAAATGCTAAATTAATGGGAAGACTTATTATGCAGACACTAATTCTCCCCAAATAGATCTTTAGATTCAAGGCAATTTCAATTCAACTCCAAGTTTTTTTGTATGTGTGTGGTGGTGGGGGGAAGGATTTCACGATCTGATTCTAAAATTTATATAAAATAAAACAGAGTCATAACAACAGCTTCAAAGAAGAACCAGATGGGGACCTTACTCTGCCAAATATCAGTACTTATTATGAAGCTATAATCATCAAGATAATGTTATATGTCATAAGGATACATAAATAAGCTACTGAATGAGAACAGTGAATCTAGAAGTAAAAAACCCACATGTAAGCAAACCTCACAGACATGAATACAATTTGTGTTGTAAGTGAGTGAAGAAAAGATATACTATCTAAAACAATTGGTTCTAGGATAGTTGTTTTTTAGTATAGAACAACATGAAGTTGGGTCCCTATCTCAACAGTGTGCATAAATATCAATTCCAGATGGTTTTAAAAACTTACATGTCCTTAAAACAACCTAACAGAAATTTAGACAAAACATGCAATAGAAGGAAAATCTACAAAAGACACCAACAGTCATTTCACAAGAAAAAGAAATATAAATGCCCATAAAAATATTAAGGGATGCTCATCCATTGTTAGAAAAAAGCAAATTAAAGTTTCAAAGAGATACTACACTTCATACTTGCTCATTTGGCAAAAGTCAAAAGGCCAACAAAACCAAGCATTACTGCAGATGCAGAATTAGGGGAGTTCTACATGGCAGATGAGAGCTGGAAACACCACAACCACTTGAGGAAACACTAGGATACTAAGTAGGAGAATTACACAAGCACATTCCCTCCAATCTAGAAATCCTGTTTTTGGAACACACTCTATAGAAAACCTTGCAACTGTGTACCTAGAGTCACATTAAGGTATGTTTATGGTAGTAGCATTATCTGTAATGGAAACAACCCACATGATCATTCATAAAAGAAGAGAAAACTTAATTGTTCTACATGAATTGAAAACCTGTAAATGAAATGACAGTGAATAAACTATATCAAGTGGAATTCTCAGGGACACAAAGTTCAACAAGGAAAGGAAGTCATTAAAGAATGAGTGCAATATGATTTCATTTTTATTAAGGCCCCAAACAGCCAAAAATTACAATATTTTGTTTTGGCAATATGGCAAACCAATCCATGTGAAAAGGACAAACCAAAACCAAAGAGAAATGGACTCGTATATGATTTCCTCTCAGTGGGGGCGGGGGGGGGGGGGGAGGATGTGAGGAATAGGACTGGGGATGGGCACATAAGAAAGTACAAAGGTTCTGGTCACATTCTTTTTCTTTCACCTTGGGACAAGTTTCTAAGTGTTTTATGGTCACTACTACAGAACCGTATTCTATTTCTGGTCTGGTAATGTTATCTGCCTGGCAGTTACTTGAGTTTTGACCCTTGCCATAAATCCTGTCTTATAGCTCATCTTCTCAAGGATGAGTCTAATCAAATAGGCAACAAATATTTGAGCATTTTGCAATTTCAGTAAGTGGAGAAATTAGCAGGAAAGCTGACACGTGACATTGACTTAAATGTGTAAGGCTCTGTCTTGCCCCATTCATGGTAGACATCATAGCCATCTTTTATTCCCTCCTAAGCATGAAGTGGCCTGGAAAAGCTCACCATCAGACTCCACACACCCACTCACAATCCATCAGTGTTGACAATAAGATACGACCTATTTGCAAGCACCATTGTTGAGTTTAAGTCGTTAGCCACATCCATGCTAACAGGGTCAGGACTGCCAATCATTCCATTCATAAAAGCCTGGAAAAGGCACTTTTCAGATCAGGTGATCAACGCCACAAGGGAAGCCCGTGGTTTTTACCCAGGTCTCCTGACCTATCCTAACTTGAATTTATGTCACGAAACAAAACCGCTCTTGTGCTAACTAAGCAACTGACATCCATGCATAATATTTGTTTTGGACATGAGGATGCAGTTAGAATTTAAAAGAGAAAAATCAAATAAATCAGATTTCTGCAATTTTTTTTTAATGGCAGGTGAATCAGAGAGGCCTTTTTCAGCTGCTGAAGTTCTTTACATGTGACATAATCCTCTTAGCTAGTAGGAAGGTAAGCTGGTATTTTCTGTGATTCACACTTTACTGGAAGATAGTGGGAGCTATGAAAGACCACTTTCTTCCTCTCCTGTCATTAGTACTAGTCCATGAAGTGGAAGCACAAGCTCTCTCTGAAGTGTTGAGAATAAACTGGTATCTTTACTCCTTTTTTTTTTTTTTTCACGTGTTTTTCCCCATAGAGGCAAGGTAGTCCTTCTGAGTCTGACAGTCCTTGGTCTGTAATTCTCTCCTGCACTGGGTAAATGTTATTAAACTTAGCTATGTACAAAGTGGCCTAGCTTTTGGGTACCCTAATCTCAAGTGAGAATAAGGGAGCATCACTTACCTTGACCCTCTGTAGAGCCAACCATCCTCAGGCAGATCCCAAGTGTAGCCATAGGGAAAGGACCCCAAAGACCATTTGGGCCTTAGGTCTGCACCACATAATAAAAGCAAGCATTAGCAGTAATAAAACTTTTGTTCTTACTCATTACCTGACTCTTTCTTCCCAACCTAATGAGCATGAACACAGAAGAGGAGGATGTGGTCACTTACATTCCCCAGGCTAGGGTGTAAGAGGGGATGAAGCCTAATTTGGTTCTGATGAACAGATTAAATGGAAAATTAGTATAAATCAGTAAGTGCTGTTAGAGGAAATAGACAAAAGAATCAAATCAACATGAAGATATTTTAGGATAACACAATAAGAATAATAAGTATCTAGTATTTAGCGAACAGTTACTATGTGCCAGATGTTGTTATGAGTGCCATACAAGGACTGGCCCATTTAATGAGCTCAGTGCCCCCAGGGAGGGCTTTCTATCTCCAGTTTATAGATGGAATAAGCACAAAGAAGTTAGGCAGGCAGGCTGCAACCAGAGCCCAAGATCATCATTTCCTTTTCTTACAGATTATTAGCTAAGACATGATAGAGTAGGTCTAGAGGCTACTGGCACCTTCCATAAAGTTCTAATATGCACTCAGTCATTCAAATATTCATGCTACAAGAACTAATCCAGTGCTTACGAGGTGCCAGGGATGCTTATAGATATTGAAATGTGGTAAAAATAACAAAATTCTTATCTTCAAGAAGCTTATATTTTATACAATAATGAGAACAAGGACTTCTTAGATAAATAACTGATCTAAGGGCTGGGAAAGTACAAGATGAATCTGTACCATCTTGTACTGCCAGAAATTAAGGAAATGCTCAGAAAACAAGAGTAGGTGGCATGTTAAAAGGACATAGAAGCCAAACTGAAAGTGTTTCCAAAGCTCAAAACAAGAATTATTTGTGTGTAAGACTTAAAATTATAAAACTCCTAGAAGAGAGGGGGTAAAATCCTTGATACTGGTGATCATATGGCTTTAAAATTTTTTTTTAATTTTTTTTTTTTTTTTTTTTTTTACTATTACCATTTTATTTTTTTTTTTTGTGCTTTCTAAACTTTATTTTCACTGGTTTTTAAAAGCCTGTTAACTATCTTTTTTTTTTTTTATTGTTACTAAATTTTTTTTCCAGTGTTTCAAGATTCATTCCCCATTCCCCACACCCAGTGCTCCCCGCTTTAGGTGTCCCCAGTACCCACCACCAGGCTCTCCCATCCCTCCACCGCCCTCCCTCCAAGTCCCTCAGTTTGTTTCTGTGTTCAAAATCTCTGTTGTTTCGTTTCCCTCCCTAGATTACCCTAGTTCCCATTTGCTTTCCTTCTGCCACTGTCCTCCAGTTTGTCCCTCATGCACCGCAAGTAACTGAGACCATGCGATAGTTGACTTTCTCTTCTTGGCTTATTTCACTCAGCATAAGGAGGCACCAAATGCAAAAATAAGCAAGACAACATCAAGTTAAAAAGTTTCTGTATTGGTTAGGAAATGATTGACAAAATGATAAAACAACCTAACCTATGGGAGAAAATATTTGCAAGCCAAGTATCTGATTAAGAGTTTAATATCCAAAATATACAAGGTACTTATATGACTTAATCACAAAAGACCCTAACTAGCCAATTACAGAATGTGCCAGGGATCTAAACAGACATTTCTCCAAAGAAGACATACAAATGGTTGGTCAACAGGCTCGTGAAAAGGTGCTCAACATCATTAATTATCAAGGAACTGCAAATCAAAATTGTAACAAGATATTACCTCATACCTGTTAGGATACCTATTATCAAAAGACAAGAAATAATAAGTGTTGGTGAGGTATAGAAAAAGGGACTCCTATGCACTGATGGTGGGAATCTGAACTGATACAGCCACTATGGCAAACAGTATGGAGGTTCCTCAAGAAATTCATAAGAGAACTATCAAATGATCCAGAAATCCCACTTTCAGGCATATTTCCAAAAGAAACAAAATCCTTATCCTGAACAGGTATCTGCACTCCCATGCTCATAGCAGTATTATTTAAGATACGCCAATGATGAGAACAGTCTATGTGTCTGTTGATGCATGAATGGATGAAGAATATGTAATATATAGAGAGAGATCTAGCTAGCTAGCTAGCTATCATGGAATATCATTCAGCCTTAAAACCAAAGGAGGGTTGCAGTTCAAGATGGCAACACAGAAAGGTTCTGAAGTCACCATATGAATGCATATGGAACAATGTCCTCTGAAAAAAAGAAAAAGAAACTAAAAATTAGCTGAGTAATTCCTACACATTGAGGAAAAGAGAAAAAGGCTACACTGATGGGCTAAGAGAAGCCGATACACATCTTGTCATAAATCCTACTCCTGGTGCGGGTGACTCACAATACAGAGAGAACTAAAACCCAGAGCTTCTCTGAGAAGTGAAAAGCTTGAACCCCACATCAGTCACCCCCACTTTTAAGATGTACACCTGATAGAGGAGCCCCTGAAACATCTAGCTTTGAAAACCAAAGGGGCTCACGTCTACAAGGACCACAAGATTATACCAAATTGAGAAATGCCTCTTCGGTGCTTGGATGTATGCACACCAGGGATTAACGTGGAGGCAGCTGCTTGAAGGGGGCCCAGATTTTATGTTAAAGAGGCTTATTTGTTCATCTTAAAGCATCAGTCTGTGAGGCAGGGATCTAATAAGGCACATCTAGGAGTCTGCTAGAGTGCCCTCTGGGCACAAAGTCTTTCGGCTGCTACCTGTGGGCTCTCCCTGCACATTGCTCTACTTAGCCACTATTTCCTAGAAAGGAGTCTTTATCCTCCTTTGATGTCCCAGTATCTATGGCTGCCACCAGGGACCAGTGGGGCCTATGCTCCAGCTTCTCACAGGACTGTAACAAATGGACACAGAGTTCTTCAACTGTGTCCTCAGGCTACCACTCTGAGGACACAGAAAGAGGCAACATTCTAAGGAGCCCAGTCTTTCTGTGAAGGAGGTCTATGAGCTGATCTTTGTGGAGTCAGCAGAAGCAAGCTTCTAATTCTAATCAAATCCACATTTTAATCCTTTCCAGAGATCTCAGAGAATGGGGGCCAGACTTGTGCTTTTCCCCTGCTATGTTCCTGAGCACCAGTATCTCCCAGAAGAGCTTTGACATGCATCTGGGCATTAGTATTTGTGGCTGCTGTCCAAGGGATGGCCCTTGATTACATGGCTCTAGTGGCCAAAGGGACTTGCATTCTTTAGTCCTCTAAGACTTTAACAATGGGCAACACAGTTCTTAGCTGGCTGCATCCCAGGGCACTGTACAGAGGGCAGAGTGAAATATACCTCCAGGCCTCTGTGAAAGAGATCTATTTGCTTGTCATGGGCCTTCAGCCAGAAGGGCAGGCTTCTAAACTGTGGAAAGAGCCAAGGTGCCCATCAACAGATGAATGGATAAAGAAGATGTGGTCCATATATACAATGGAATACTACACCTCCATCAGAAAGGATGAATATCCAACTTTTGTAGCAACATGGACTGGATTGGAAGAGATTATGCTGAGTGAAATAAGCCAAGTAGAGAAAGTCAAGTATCACATGGTTTCACTTACTTGTGGTTCATAAGGGGTAATATAGAAGACAGTAGGAGAAGGAAAGTAAATGGGAAGTAGGGTAATTCAGGGAGAGAAACGAAACATGAGAGACTTTGGACCCAGAAACAAACTGAGGGACTTGGAGGGAGTGGGTGGGGGGATGGGAGAGTCTGGTGGTGGGTACTGAGGGCACCTATTGCATGGAGCACTGGGCGTGGGGAATGGGTAATGAATCTTGGAACACTGAAAAAATAAAATAAATTTAAAATAAAAAACAACTTTTAACAGAAAAAAATAATTAAACTGAGTTTAAAAAAAAAAGAAGAAGAAGGGCAGTGGTTTGGTATCTATCTAGGGGCCTACAGAGATTCTCTAAGGGTTGGAAGATGACGGTCATCATCTCTGCACTCTGCTTCTCCCTTGATTCAGCTTGCCCGGGTCTCCCAGGAAGGAGCCTCTATCCTCCTGTGTTGTCCCAGTTCTTGTAGTTGCTGACCAAGAGACCACCTCTAGGTTTCCTTGCTCTGGTGGCTGGTGGGACTTCTGCTTACATGCCCCATGAGACTATAACCAAGGGAGAAAGGACTTTCAACTGGCTCGTACTCCCAGGATACAAAGGAGCAACAGACTAAGCGTGCCGTCTTTCTGTGAAAGAGGGCTATTAATTTACTTACATAGCTGAAACCCAAGGGGAAGACTTTTAACTAAACATGCAGGTAAGGGCCTACTGTCATACTCTGGAGATTTCACAGGGCAAGACTTATCTTTGCATTTTCCCTCCACCACACTATAAAGCACTAAGCCCCCTGGGACAGGAGCTTTTACACCTATCTGGTGTCCTGGGTTTTGTGGCTGCTACCCAGTGGATGTCCCTTGCATACTTAAAAAGCCCTGCCTGGGTGCCTGGGTGGCTCAGTGGGTTAAAGCCTCTGCTTTTGGCTCAGGTCATGACCTCAGGATCCTGGGATCGAGGCCTGCATCGGGCTCTCTGCTCATCAGGGAGCCTGCTTCCTCCTCTCTCTGCCCGCCTCTCTGCCTACTTGTGATTTCTCTCTCTGTGAAATAAATAAATAAAATCTTAAAAAAAAAAAAAAAAAAAAAAGCCCTGCCTTAGGGTCTGGCTTCCAAACAGCCTGAATCTAGGGTCTAACTGATTCCCTTCCTTTTGGGAATTCACATGCATAGGCAGAGCCTCACCTGAGAGCCACTAAAAACAAAGTAAGCTTCTTGGATAATCATAAAGATTTGAGAGACAACCAAGAGCTATGGTAGGGTTGAAGAGTGAGTTTCATCTTCTATATGAATCAACTCCTTCACAAGAGAGAGATGGCTGTTTTATCTAATGCATGGGAACCAACACAGAGAGCCAAGGGAAATGAAAAACCAAAACCAAAACCAAAATCAAAACAAAATAGAGGCATATGTTTCAAAGAAGCAGACAAGATAAAACCTCAGGAAAAAAAATCCTTAATGAAATGGTGATAACTTATTTATCTGAAAAAGAGTTCAAAATAATGTCCATGTAGATTCTCACCAAACCAAAGGGAAAAAAAAATGAACACAGTGAGAATTTCAATTAACAGACAAAAAATGTGAGAAAGTACCAAAAAGAAGTAAAAAAGCTGAAGAATACAATAATTAAATGTAAAAATATGCTAGAGGACTTTAACAGCAGAATACATGAAACACAGACAGGATCAGTGAACTCAAAAAATAGTAGAAGTCACCCAATCACAGCAGAAGAACAAAAAACAAAAAATAACAACAACAAAAAAATCCAAGATAGCTTAAACAACTAACAGGATAATATCAAGCAGAATAATGTTCATATTATAGGGGCTGCAGAAGGAGAAGGGAAAAGGTGTTGCAGAAGGAGAAGGTGCAGAAAACTTATCTTAATAAATAATGACTGAAATTTCCCTAGCCTTGGGAAGAAAACAGACATCTTAAGTCCAGAGAAATCCAAAGATGAAACCAAAAAGACACATTATAATGAAAATGCCAAAAGTTAAAGACAAATAGAATCTTAGAAACAGGAAGAGAAAAACTCCCATAAGACTATCAGCAGAGGGGCACCTGCTTGGCTCAGTTGGTTAAGTGACTGCCTTCGGCTCAGGTCATGATCCTGGAGACCCGGGATCAAGCCCCACATCGGGCTTCCTGCTCAGTGGGAAGCCTGCTTCTCCCTCTCTCACTCTCCCTGCTTGTGTTCCTTCTCTGACTGTGTTTCTCTCTGTCAAATAAATAAATAAAATCTTAAAAAAAAAAAAAAAGACCATCAGCAGAAACTTAAATTGTGCCACTTTCTTATGGTCAGCAAAGTGCTGGAAGAAAGAAAAACCTTCTGATGATTCTCTACCAGGCAAAACATACATTCAGAATTGAAGAAGAGACAAAGTTTTCTGGACAAGACACAGGGTAGTAAAAATAACTGTTAAGTACAGCAATTAATTAAGGGATACACAAGATGAATAGATGTAAAATGTTGACATCAAAAACCTCAAATGTGAGAGAATAAAAAATGTAGAGTTTTAGAACATGTTTAGACTTGAGTTGTTATCAAATTAAAATACCCTGTTATAGATTTAGGTTGTTATTTGAAGTCTCATGGTAACCCAAAGCAAAATCTATAATAGATACAGAAAAAAGTAAAGAGAAAGAAATCTAAGCAAAGTTTAAAGAAAGACATCAAACCACACACACACACAAAAATGGAACAAAAGAAGAAAAGGATACAGAAGAACAACAAAATAGCTAAAAAAGAATTAACAAAGTTTCAATAAGTATATACCCTTTAATAATTACTTTACATGCAAATAAGCTAGAGTCTCCAATGAAAAGACAGAGTGGGAGTTCTGGGAACATAGGGCAATAGGAAGATCCTGAGTTCACCTCCTTCCACAGATACACCAAGGCTTTGAGTACTTACATTACAAATCACTCTGAGAGTAAGCTGAAGACTAGAAGAATAGCTCTTCCACAGCTAAAGATATAAATATACATGTGCACATACATGCACACACACACGTATACACACACCCACACACCACATTGAGAAGAGATGCAGTCAGGAACCAAACCCTTGTCTCAGGGACTTACAAGCGGGTGTGATAGTATAAGCATGGAGGTTCTTCTCGAGGAGCAAGGAGTTTAAGTCACACATAAGGCACCCCTACCCTAGGGCTCTGCTCTGGAGGTGACAAACCACCACAAAGTCTGGATTTGCAAATCAGTAGAGCTTCACTCCAGAACATTTGAAAATCAGTGGGGTGTAACTCCGGGAGAGCCAAAGGGCTGTAGGAAATGAAACCTCCAGGCTGAAGGAGCTTATAAACAACTTGGTCTGAGACTCAGCAAAGAAGCAGGAGTTTGAAAAGTGCCCAACCTATACAGGAAGGATTTTTGCTGACTAATGTTAGGGTGTGTATCAAGAGGCACAGAGATCTCTTGGAACTCTGGCATCTCTCTTCAGGACTGAAAGCACTGGCAGGTGCCTTTTTCTTGCACTCCATTAGCCTAGCGGGCTTGACTTTGTTGTGAGTCAGTTCCAATAGTGTATATGTCTTGCTGGCACCATGTCCCCTGCCCTTGTGACCCTTGTGAGCCCTTGTGAATCTGATCTCGTAGGTGTCCCAGCAAAGTGGCTCACACCCTCACATGGCAGGTATTCCCATCTAAGTGGCTCCTGTCTTACTATACTCAGGAAGTAGCCTCCGTTGGGGCTGATGCCCCTCCAAAGACACTTTTGGTCTTGGGTTGGGCATCTTCTCTCACTAGCATGGCTGCAATATCTCTGGCTAAGTCTCACAGCCAAACACACTGGGGACTAACTTTACCCACAAACACAATGCAGTAGCCACAGCCAGGCTTCTCAGGCAATCATGCTGGGACCAGCTCCTCCCACCAGTGCACCTCCCAGAAACTGGGGTCAGGCATTACAGCTGGCTGGGCTGGAGGCAAGCACTGCCCACTAGCCTGCCTGTAGCAGTAGTGGTCCTGTCATAGACGAGAGCATATACAGCCCAAATAGGGGATATCACTGGAGTGCACAGTAGGCCCCAGAAGACACCTACAGAAGACCACTACCTTTAGACCGGGAGAAATGGATGTTTCTACTTGGAACAGAGATACAAACACAAGAAGTCAGATAAAGTAAGTCAGGAACGAACATGCTCCCAATGAGAGAAAAAAAAAACCCAAAATCTAAAAACAAACAACAACAACAACCAAAACCAAAACAAAAACACCTCAAAAACAAAAAACAAAAAATCCTAAATGTAATTGAGTGAAGATACCAATCTATGGGATAAAAAGTTCAAAGTATTAATCATAAAAATACTTACCAGACTCTGAAGAGTGAAGGAACGCAGTGAAAACTTTGACAAAGTGATAGAAAATATAAAAAAGAACCAATTAGAGTTGAAGAATACAATAACTGAAATGAAAAATACAATAAGGGTATCAACAACAGATGAGATATGAATTGTCAGTGATCAATGAGACAGGGTAATAAAGATCATCCAAGCTGAATAGCAAAAAAACCAACAACAAAGAACCAAAAGAACAAAGGTAATGAGGATAGGTTAAGGAACATTTGGAACAACATTAAACATAATAAAATTTGAATAAGGCTCTCAAAAGGAGAAGAGGTAGAGAAAAAAACAGCAAAAAAATATATTTGAAGATGGAATATTTGACAACTTTGATAAATTTGGGAAAGAAAGAGACATCCAGGTCCAGGAAGCGGAGAAAGCCCTGAGTAAGATGAACCCAATGAAGTGCATACCAGGACACATAATAATTAAAGTGTCCAAAAATAAAGAGAGAATCTTAAAGGTAACCAGAGAAAAGAAACAAATTACCTAGAAAGGAACACCCAGAAGGCTATGAGCTGCTTTTTGGCAGAAATTTTGTAACCATAAGAAAATGCCATGATATAGTTGAAGTGCTGAAAGGAAAAAAACTTCAACCAAGAATACTCTACTTGCCAGGCTTATCATTGCAGAATCTGAAGGAGACAGCGTTTCCTAGACAACCATAAGTTAAAAAAGTTAATCATTACTCAATTGGCCTTCTAAGAAATGCTGAAGGACTTCATTAAACCAAAAGGCCATCACTAGAAGAAAATTATGAAAGAAAAACTTTCAAAGGTAAAAGCAAGCATATAGTAAAATCAGCCAATTATAAAGCAAGTATGAAAGTTAAAAGTAGTACTATTGAGGCACCTAGGTGGCTCAGTCATTAAGTGTCTGCCTTTAGCTCAAGTCATGATCTCAGGGTCCTGGGATAGAGCCCCACACATGGCTCTCTGCTTAGTGGGAAGCCTGTTTCCTCCTCTCCCACTCCTGTTGCTTGTGCACTCACGCTTGCTTGCTTGCTCTCTCTCTCTCGTGTCTGTCAAATACATAAAATCTTCAAAAACAGTAGCACTGTTGATTATATCTAGAAAAATTAGTTAAATTATATGAAAAATAAAAAGATGTAAAATATGACATCGTATATATAAAACATAGAGGGGGAAGTCAAACTGTAGTGCTTTTAGAACATGAACTTAGCTACCATCAACTTAAGATAGTCTGCTATATATATATGATATTATATATAAACTTCGAGGTAACCAGGAATTAAAAATCCATAATAAATACACAAAAAATAAACAGAAAGGAGTCCAAACACAAAGTAAAATAAAATAAAATAAAATAACATAGCTCAAATCAACAAAATGGTAACACATTCATATATGTTAATAATTAGTTTAAATGTAAATGGACTAAACTTATCACCCCAATAGAAAATCAACAAGGAAACAATGGCTTTGAATGACACACAGGATCAGATGGATGTAACATATTCAGAACATTGCATTCTAAAACATGGGACATTCCTCTGAATAGATCAGATATTATTTATTATTAGACCACAAAACAAGTCTCAACAAATTTTAAAAAATCAGCCATTCCATGCATCTTGTCTGACCACAACACTATGAAACTAGAAATCAACCACAACAGGACATTTGGAAAGAGCACAGATACATGGAGGTTAAATAACATGCTACTAAACAATGAAGTAGTCAACTAAGAAATCAAAGAAGAAATGAAAAATTATATGGAAACAAACTAAAATGAAAACACACTGGTCCAAAATATTTGGGATGCAACAAAAGTGATTCAAGGAAGAAAGTTTATAGCAATATAGGTCTACATCAAGAAGCAAGAAAAATATCATATTAACAACTTAAACTTACACCTAAAGGTGATAGAAAAGGAAGAACAAACAAAACCCCCACTCAACAAAAGGGTGGAAATAATAAAGAATAGAAATAATACAGAAATAAATTATATAAAAACTAAAAATAATAGAACAGATGAATAAAACCAGGAGGTGGTTCTTTGAAAGGATCAACGAAGTTGATAAATCTCTAGCCAGACTCATCAAAGAGAAAGAGAATGAGAGAGAGAGAGAGGACTCAAATAAAATCACTAGCGAAAGAGGAGAAGTAACAGTTAATACCACAGAAGTACAATTTTAGCAGATTATGAAAACCTATATGCCAACAAATTTGACAACTTGGAAGAAATGGATAAATTTCTAGAAACATATAACCTACCAAAATTAAGCAGAAAGAAATGGAAAATTTGAACAGACCTATTACCAGCAATGAAACTTAAACAATAATACTAAAAGTCTCACCCCCAATATGCCAAAAAGTACAGGACCAGACAGCTTCACCAAGTGACTTCTACCAAACATTTAAAGAATTAATATGCATTCTTAAATTAGTCCAAAAAATGGCAGGTGAGAGAAAACATCTAAATTCATTCTATAAGGCCAATATCATCCTGATTTCAAAACCAGGTAAAGACAACACAAAAAAAGGAGAAATACAGGCCAATATCTGTCATTATAGATGAAAAATTCCTCAGCAAAATATTAGCATATTGAATCCAACAATACATTTTTAAAAATCCTATAGTTCAGGGCATCTGGGTGGCTCAATTGGTTAAACATCTGACTGTTGATTTCTGCTCAGATCATGATCTCAGGTTCATGAGCTTGAGCCCTGTCTTGGGCTCTGTGCTCCGTGAAGTCTGCCTGAGATTCTGTCCCCTTCCCTTTCCCTCTGCCCCTCTCCCTGCATATACTCTCCCTCTCTCTCAAATAAATAAAATATTTTTTAAAAATCATACACTTTCATCAAGTGAAATTTATTCCTGAGACACAAATGTGGTTCAATAATCACAAAACAATCAACGTGATAGGCCATATCAATAAGAGAAAGGATAAGAACCATATGATCATTTCAATAAATGCAGAAACCAACATCATACTCTGTGGTGAAAAATGGAGAGCTTTTCTGCTAAGATTGGAAACAACACAAAGATGTCCACTCTCACCACTTTTATTCAACATAATACTGTAAGTCATAGTCACAGCAATTAAACAACATAAAAAAAAGACATCCAAATTGGTAATGAAGTAAAACTCTCATTATTTGAAGATGACATGGATACTATATATTAAAAAAAACCCTGGAGACTCCACTAAAAACCTACTAGAACTGATAAATAAGTTTGGTAATCTTGCAGGGCACAAAATCCATGTACAGAAATCTGTTGCATTCCTATACACTAATAATGAATCAGCAGAAAGTGAAATGAAGAAAACAATCCCATTTAGAATTATATCAAAAACAAAATGTCAATGAATAAACCATAACCAAAGGGGTGAAAGACCTAGACTCTGAAAAGTATAAAACACTGATGAAAGAACTTCAAGACGACACAAAGAAATGGAAAGACATGTCCATACTACACAAAGAAATCTACATATTTAAGCATTCCCTATCAAAATACCAACAGCATTTTTGACAGAACTAGATTGAACAATCCTAAAATTTGTATGGAACCACAAAAGATCTCCAGTAGAAAGAGCAACCTTGAAAAAGAAAACCAAAACTGGAGGTATCACATTTCCTGGTGTTTTTTTTTTTTTTTAAGATTTTTTAAAAATTCATTTTTTGACACACAGAGAGAGAGACAGCGACAGAGGGAACACAAGCAGGGAGAGTGGAAGAGGGAGAAACAGGTTTCCCATGGAGCAGGGAGCCCAATGAGGGGCTCGATCCCAGGACCCTGGGATCATGACCTGAGCCAAAGGCAGAGGCTTCATGACTGAGCCACTCAGGTGCCCCACATTTCCCAATTTCAAGTTATATTACAAAATGGTAATAATTAAAACAGTATGGTACTCGTATAAAAATAGATACACAGATTAGTGGAATAGAACAGAAAACCCAGAAATAAACCCACAATTATATGGTCAATTAACCATCAGCATAGGAGAAATGACAATGCAATGGGAAAAAGAACATTTCTACAAGTGGTGTTGAGAAAACTGGACAGCTAGATGCAAAAGAATAAAACTGAACCACTGTCTTTCACCATACTCAAACATAAACTCAAAATAGATTAAAGACATAACTGTGAGACCTGAAACCATAAAAATTTTCCAAGAGAGGATGGGCAATAATTCCTCTGACATTGGCTGCAGCAACATTTTTTCTAGATATGTCTCCTCAGGCAAGGGCCTTAAAAGCAAAAATAAACTATTGGGACTACATCAAAATAAAAAGTCTCTGCACAGTGAAGGAAACAATCAACAAACCTAAAAGACAACCTACTGAATGAGAGAAAATATTTTCAAATGACATATCCAAGAGAGGATTATTATCCAAAATATATAAATAACTGATACAATCCAACACCCAAAGAACAAATAATCTGATTAAAAATGGGCAGAAGACACAAACAGACATCACTCCAAAGATGACATACAGATGGCCAACAGACACATGAAAAGATGCTTAACATCACTCATCATCAGGGACAACATCACTCATCATCAGGGACAACATCACTCATCATCAGGGACAACATCACTCATCATCAGGGACATGCAAATCGAACTGTTGGTGGGAATGCAAACTGGTGTAGCCACCATGGAAACAGTACAGAAGTTCCTCAAAAAAACTGAAAATAGAACTATCCTTTGATCCAGTAATCACACTATTGGGTATTTACCCCCAAAATACTAAAGCACTAATTCAAAGGGATATATGCACCATATGCCTGTTGCAGCATTATTTTTAATAGCCAAAATATGGAAACAGCTCATATGTCCATCAATAGATGAAAGGATAAAGAAAATGAGTAATGGAATATTATTCAGCCATAAAAAACCAATAAAGCCTTGCCATTTGCAATAACCTGGACAGAACTAGAGGATATAATGCTTAGCGCATTAAGTCCATCAGAGAAAGAAAAACACCACATGATTTCATTCATATGTGGTATTTAAGAAACAAAACAAACAAGCAAAACAAAAAGAGAGAGGGGGAGAGAGTGAAAGAGAGAGAGACACACAGAGAGAAAGACAAACTAAGAAATAGGTTCTTAGCTATTGAGAACAAACTGAAAGTTGCCAGGGAGGAGGTGGGTGGGGGAATGGGTGAACCAGGTGATGGGGATTAAAAAGTACACTCATCTAGATAAAAAAATAAAATAATAAAAAATATATATGGACTAATCAAAAGATATATGGTGGATGAATGGATTAAAAATGAGGACCAAATTGATATGCTGCCTAAAAGAGACTCACCTCAGATCTCAAAACACAAGGACTGAAAGGGAAGAGATGGAAAAAAATATTCCATGCAAATGAAAACAAAAATAAACCCGAGATAATAATACTTATGAGATAAAATACTGTTTTTTGTTGTTGGTGTTTGTTTGTTTTTTTAAGATTTTATTTATTTGACAGAGAGAAACACAGCCAGAGAGGGAACACAAGCAGGGGGAGTGAGAGAGGGAGAAGCAGGCTTCCCGCCGAGCAGGGAGCCCGATGTGGGACTCGATCCCGGGTCTCTGGGATCATGACCTGAGCTGAAGGCAGTCGCTTAACCAACTGAGCCACCCAGGCGCCCCAAAATACTGTTTTAAAAAGGCTCTAAAAAGAGATAAAGAAAGGCATTATGAAATGATAAAGGGATAAATCCAAGAAAAAGCAAAACAATTAAATATCCATGCACCTAGCATAGGAGCACTTAAACACAGCAAATATTAACAGACTTAAAGCAAACATTGTTGGCAATAGGAGAACAGTAAGGGACTTTAACACCCAGCTTACATCAATGAATACATCACCCAGACAGAAAATCAATAAGGAAACATTGGCCTTAAATGACCCATTAGACTAGATGGAGTTAACAGATACATATGCAACATTCCATCCAAAAGAAGCAGAATATACAGTTTTCAAGTGCACATGTAACATGCTCCAGGACAGATCACATGTTAAGCCACAAAACAAGTCTCAACAAATTAAAGAAGAATGAAATCAAATCAATCAACTCTTCTGACACCAAAAATATGGAGTTAGAAACCAATTACAAGGGGAAAAAAAAAACAAAACCCAAACCACAAAACAAGTGGAGGCTAAAGGATTTGCTACTAAGCAACCAATAGGTCAAGGAGGAAATCAAAGAAGAAATTTAAAACATACCTTAAAATATATGAAAATGAAAACACTATTGTCAAAATGCTTGGGATTCCACAGCAGTTCTAATAGCAAGAGTTATAATGATACTGGCCTACCTCAAGAAATAAAAATCTCAAACATTCTAACATTACATCCAAAAGAAGTAGAGAAAGAAGAATGAAGTCTAAATTTAAAAGACAAACAATAAAGATCACTGTGGAAATAGAGATCAAAAAAGAAAAAAATAGAAAAGATCAATAAAACTTAAAGCTAGTTCTTTTAAAGACATGCAAAAATTGATAAACCTAGTTCTTTATAAAGATATGCAAAATTGATAAACTTTAGCCAGACACATCAAGAAAAAAAAAAGAAAACTAAAATAAATATAAATCGGGGCACCTCATGGCTCAGTTGCTAAGCATCTGCCTTTGGCTCAGGTCCTGATCCCAGGGTCCTGGATCCAGCCCCACATCAGGCTCCCTGCTCAGCAGGAGGCCTGCTTCTCCCTCTTCCACTCCCCCTGCTTGTGTTCCTTCTCTCACTGTCTCTCTGTCAAATAAATAAATAAAATCTTAAAATAAGTAAACAAAATAAATATAAATCAGAAATGAAAGAGGAGAATTTACAACTGACATCACAGAAGTACAAAGGATTACTTAAGAAGATTTCAATTGTAGGGCGCTTGGGTGGCTCAGAGGGTTAAGCCTCTGCTTCAGGGTCCTGGGATTGAGTCTCACATTGGGCTCTCTGCTGGGCAGGAAGCCTACTTCCCTCTCTTTCTCTGCCTGCCTCTCTGCCTATTTGTTATCTCTCTCTGTCAAATAAATAAATAAAATCTTGAAAAAAAAAGATTTCAATTGTACACAAACAAACTGGAAAACCTAGGAGAAATAAATTCCTGGAAATATACAAACTTCCAAGATCCTATCAGGAAGAAATAGAAAGTCGAACAAATTAATTGCTAGTAATGAAATCACATCAGTAATTTTAAAACTCCTAACAAAGTCTAGGACCAGATGGCATCACAGGTGTAGTCTACCAAACATTTAAAGAAAAGTTTATAGGTTTCCTTCTCAAGCTGTTTCAAAAAATTGAAATGGAAAGAATACTTCCAAATACATTCTTTGAGGCCAGCATTACCTTGATACCAAAACTAAAGACCTACAAAAAGAGAAAATTACAGGACAATGACCCTAATCAATATGGATGCAAAAATCCTCAACACATTATTAGCAAACTGAATTCAATAATACATTAAAAAGATCATTTACCACAATCAAATAGATTTATTCCAGTAATGTAAGGATGGTTCAACATCTGCAAATTAATCATTATGATACACCACAGTAGCAAAATGAAGGATAAAAATCATGTGATTAACTCAATAGTTGCAGAAAGAGTATTTGACCAAATTCAATATTCATTCATGATAACTCTGAGCAAAGTGGGTAGAGAGGGGATGCATCTCCCATAATAAAGACCATATATGACAAACTCCCAGCTAACATACTAAGAATTAAGCAGTGATTTTTTTCCTAAGATAAGGAACAAGACAGGGATTTCTACTCTCACCACTTATACT
Source organism: Spilogale gracilis (assembly GCA_004023965.1). NCBI lineage: Eukaryota > Metazoa > Chordata > Mammalia > Carnivora > Mephitidae > Spilogale > Spilogale gracilis. The sequence continues at coordinate 255,055 of PITA01000587.1, forward strand.
CAGCATAATAATGAAAATCCCAACCACAGAAATCAGAAAAGGAAAATAAAAGACATCCAAAATGATAATGTACTACAACTGTCACTATTTGCAGATGACATGATACTATATATTTAAAAAACCCTGATGATTTATTATAAGTGATAAATGAATTCAATAAAGTTGCAAGATACAAAATAAATATAAATATATGTTGCATTTATACACATTAATAATGAAGTAGTAGAAAGAGAAAGAAAATAATCCCATGTACAACTGCATCACAAAGAATAAAATAACTAGAAATAAATTTAGCCAAAAAGTGAAAAACCTATACTCTGAAAACCTTAAGACAATGATGAAAGAAATTTAAAAAGACACAAATAAACAGAAAGATATACCATACTCAAGAATTGGAAAAATTAATATTGCTAAATTGCCCACACTACCCAAAGCTATCTGTCCAAATAGATTCAATTTCTATGAAAACACCAATACAATTTTTTCCAAAAAACTAAAATAAATATTCTCAACAAAAGACCCCAAATGGCCAAAGAAGTCTTAAGGAAAAAGAACAAAAGTAGAGAAGTTTCACAATCCCTTATTTCAAACTATACTGCAAACCTATAGGTGTTAAAACACTATGGTATGAATGCAAAAGCAGACACAAAGATCAATGACAGAGAATAGAGAGCCAAGAAACAAACCCACACTTAGATCATCAATTGACCTATGACAAAGGAGTGCAATGATATGAAATGGGGAAAAAAAAAGTCTCCTCAATAACTATACTGCAATTATAGTGTTGGGAAAACTGGACAGCTATATGCAAAAGGATGAAAATCAGCCACCTTCTTACACCATATACAAAAATAAACTCAAAACAGATTAACAACCCAAATGTAAGACTTGAAGCCACAAAAGTCAAAAATATGTAGGCTGTAAACTCATGTACATCAGTCTTAGCAATAGTTTTTTGGATCTGCCTCCTTAGGGAAGAGAAACAAAAGCAGAAATTAACAACTGAGACTGTGTCAAACTAAAAACTTTTGCACAGTGAAGGAAACTCTTAAGAGAACAAAAATGTAACTTACTGAATGGGAAAATACATTTGTAAATGACATATCTGAAAACAGATTAATGTGCAAAATATACAGAGAACTCATACAAGTCAAGGTAAAAAAAAAACCAAAGAACATCCCAAAGCTAAATAATCCAAATAAAAAATGAACAGAGGACCTGAAAAGACATTTCTCCAAAGAAGACATACTGAGGTTCATCATGCATAAGGAAAAATACTTAGCATCACTATCAGGGAAATGCAAATCAAAATCATAATGAGATATCATCTCATATCTGTCAGGATGGCAGCATCAAGATGACAAGAAATGACAAGGGATGTGGAGAAAAGGGACCCCAGGTGAACTCACCAGGAGGTAAATTGGTACCTCCACTGTGGAAAAGAATATACAGCTACCTCAACAAATTAAAAATTTAAGTATAATATGACCCAGTAATTCCACCTCTAAATAGTTCATTGAAGAAAACAAAAAACTATTTTGAAAAGATATATGCACCCCATGTTTATTGCATTATTACTTACAATGACTGAGATATGGAGTCAACCAACCTAAATATCCATTGTTAGACAAATGGATAATGATGTGGCATATATACAATGGAATATAACTCAGCCACAAAGGAAAATGAAATCTTGCCATTTGTGACAACATGGATGGCCCTAGAGGCTACAATGTGAAGTGAAATAAGTCAGAGACAGACAAATACATATGATTGCACTTATACAAGGAATCTAAAAAACAAAAGGAACAAAAGAGAAGGAGACTCATAAATGAAGAAAATAAACTTGTGGTTGCCAGAGGGAAGGTGATTGGGGGTATGAGCAAAATAGTTGAAAGAGATTCATACGTAAAAACTTAGAGTTGTAAAATAAGTAAGTCATGGGGTTGTAGAGTACAGCCTAGGGAATGTAGTCAATATCATCTTAATAACTTTGTATGGTGACAGATGGTAACTACAGTCATTATGGTGATCATTTTATAAAACATATATATGCTGAATCACTATGTTCTACAGCAGAAACTAATATTGTATGTCAACTATATTTCATTTAAAAATAAATAAATAAAATATTTAAAAAGAAAGAATGGCTGATGGATAAAACAACAAGACTCACTTATATGTACCTATAAGGGGCTCAATTCAGATATAAGGAGAAGGGATGCAGAAAGATATGGAAACCAAAAGAAAGATGGGGTAGTTAATTTTACAGCCGATGAAACAGACTTTAAATCAAAGATCAGCAAGAGACAAAGAAGGGCATTGCATAATGATAAAGGGTTAAGTCCAACAAAAGAAACTAACTTTTGTAAAAATGTATGCATCCAACATAGGAAGCATCTAAATTTATATACCAAATATTAACAGATCTAAAAGGAGAAATAGACAGCTATACAATAATACTCCACTTTTGTCAATGGATAGATCATCTAGAGAGAAAAATCAGGAAGGAAACATCAGCCATAAAAAACACATCAGAACAGATGGACTTAAAAATATATATATACAGAATATTCCATCCAAAAGCAACAGAGTATACATTCTTCTCAAGTGCACAAAACACATTCTCCAGAACAGATAATATGTGAGGCACAAAAGAAGTCTTAATGCATTTCGGAAAACTGAAATCATATCAAGCATCTTTTCCAACTATAGTTACATGAAACCAATGGGTGACAGAAGAAAACAAAACAAAAAATACCTTGAGACAAATGAAAATACAGGATGCAGCAAAATCATCTCTAAGAGGGAAGCTCATGGTGATAAATACCTACCCAAGAAATAGGAAAAATCTCCAATAACCTAACTTTACACCTCAAAGAACTAGAAAAAGAAACACAATGCGAAGTTAGTAGAAGGAAGGAAATAACAAAAATAAGAGAGGAAATAAATGAAATAGAGACTAAAAAAGAGTAAAACTATGAGTTGGGTCTTTGAAAAGATAAAATTGAGAAGCTTTTATTTAGACTCATCAAGAAAAAAATAACTCAAATAAATAAAATTAGAAATCAAAGAGAAATTAGTACTGATACCATAGACCATAGGAAGGATTATAAGACACTAATATGAGCAACTGTATGCCAACAAACTGGACAAGCTAGAAGACATGGATAAATTCCTAGAAACATAGTACCTACCAAGAATGAATGACGAAGAAACAGAAAATCTGAAAAGGGCTATTACTTGTAAGGAGATTGAATCAGCAATTTAGAAATCGCCCAACAAACAAAAGTTCAGGGGCACATGGCTACACCAGTTAATGCTAATAAACACCTAAAGAACACATGAATTCTATTCAAACTCTTAGAAAAAATAAAATAAGAGGGGACATTTTCAAACTCATTTTACAAAGCCAGGATTACCTTGATACCTAAACCAGATACCACAAGAAAATTACAGACCAACATCTCTGATAAACACAGATACAAAAATCCTCAGCAAATTTATTACCAAACTGATTTCAACAACTGAGTAAAAATATTATGCAGCATGATCGAGTGAGATTTATTCCATGGATGCAAAGATGGTTCAACATCTGCAAATCAGTCGGAATGATACATCACATTGGAAAAATGAAAGATACAAAGAATTTGGTCATCTCAATAGATGCAAAAAAAAAAAGCATTTGACAAAATTCAACCTCCATTTGTGATTAAAAAATAAAACAGGGTGCCTGGGTGGCTCAATGGGTTAAAGCCTCTGCCTTCGGATCAGGTCATGATCTTAGGGTCCTGGGACCAAGGCCCACATCGGGGTCTCTGCTCAGGAGGGAGCCTGCTTCCCCGCCCTCCTCTGCCTGCCTCTCTGCCTTGTGATCTCTCTCTGTGTGTCAAATAAATAAATAAAATCTTAAAAAAACAAAAGAATTTAAACAAAACAAAAACAAAAGAATTTAAACAAAACAAAACAAAACAAAACAAAAAAACAAACTCTGAATAGAGTGGGCATAGAGGAAACATACCTCAGTATAACAAAGGTCGTATATGAAAGTTCACAGCTAACAGCATATTCAATGGTGAAAAGCTGAAGCTTTCCCTTTAAGATCAACAAGACAAGGATGTCCACTCTCATGACTTTTATTCACAGTATTGGAGTTCCTACCTAGAGTAATTAAGCAAGAAAAAGAATTAAAAGGCATCCAAATTGGAAAGAACAAAGTAAAACGGTTGCTATTTGCAGATGATATTATATTATACATACAAAACTCCTAAAGACACTATCAAAAATGTTAGAAAGACCATCTTTCATGCCAATGGACTCCAAAAGAAAGCCGGGGTAGCAATTCTCATATCAGACAAATTGGATTTTAGTCTAAAGACTGTAGTCAAAGACACAGAAGGACACTACATCATTCTTAAAGGGTCCATACATCAAGAAGGTCTAACAATTGTAAATATTTATGCCCCTAACATGGGAGCAGCCAACTACATAAGCCAACTCTTAAACAAAATAAAGAATCATATTGATGCAAATACACTAATCGTAGGAGATCTTAACACACCACTCTCAGCAATGGACAGATCATCTAAACAGAAAATCAGCAAAGAATCAAGAGCCTTGAATGACACATTGGACCAGCTGGATCTCATAGATATATTCAGAACATTTCACCCCAAAACAGCAAAATACTCATTCTTCTCGAGTGCACATGGAACTTTCTCCAGAATAGACCACATACTAGGTCACAAATCAGGGCTCAACTGATACCAGAAGATTGAAATTATTCTCTGCATATTCTCTGACCACAATGCCGTGAAACTGGAACTCAATCACCATAAAAAGTTCAGGAGAAAATCAAACACTTGGAAGCTAAAGACGAGCCTACTCAGGAATACGTGGATCAACCAAGAAATCAAAGAAGAACTGAAACACTTCATGGAAACCAATGAGAATGAAGATACATCGATCCAAAACCTATGGGATACAGCAAAGGCCATCCTAAGGGGGAAATTCATAGCCATCCAAGCCTCACTCAAAAAAATTGAAAAATCCCAAATACACCAACTCTCATTACACCTTAAAGAACTGGAAAATCAACAAAAAATTAAACCAA
>PITA01000588.1:0-258882 GCA_004023965.1 Spilogale gracilis
CAGGCATGTTAGGCGCGTGCTCAGGCTACTGATTGGTGTGCTCCTTATGTGCGCCGTTGGGCTCCCTGAAGTTCTGTGGTGACCTCATCCTGCTATGCAGGTGCAAGGTCAGGCCTGCTTGTGTTGGCCTTCTTGAGCAGGTGCAAGGTCAGGCCTGCTTGTGTTGGCCTTCTTGAGCCATACCTCGGTCCCCAACAATACTTCTTCCAGGAAACTTAGAGTATGACTCCTCTTCCTTAGGGATAGTGAACTTTCAATGGGTTGCTCACCCAAGATAGGTGAACCCCAACACAAAGGCATTGTAACCATTCAACAGACGAGAAACTGGGTCTCCGAGCTGAAACAGGCTGCTCTATGTCACACAGATATTCAGTGGCGAGGTTGTGGCTCAGACCCCAAGAGCTTGCTTTCACCATTACAAATGACCTCTTCACCAGGTTCATAACCTTGCCTTTTTTAATCTCAGAGAAAAATTGAGCCAGAATCCTTATGAAATGGGGAGGGGCGAGGGAGTCGAGGAGGAATCAGGAGCAAGAACCCTGTCTTAGAGGTAAGTTAGCCTTAATAGGAAGTATGGTATACAGTGGGACCTCCGGAGCTGGAGGCAACGGATCGTTTATGGAAATGCCAGGCAGTGGTTTTACAAAGAGTGCATTTTAAACCTAGCCAGAAGGATAATGATCGTGGGACCGTTTGGTCCTGCTGAGCAGAAGAGAGAGGATGACACAGAGCAGCACAGAGCTCCAAAGCCAGTGAATATCAATATGAGCACAATTAGCAGGGTGCTGGGCGGTCTGCTGGCTGCAAGGCTTAGAAACACGAGAACGAATGTCAGAAACTTGAAAAGCTCTTTTAGCGGGGTAAGGGCAGATGAGAAAAATCCTCTTTGAGGCAGTAGAAGTAACTAACACAGTTGCAAAGGTGCTCAGACATACAGACTTCAACACTTCTTAAAAACCACAGCCACGGAGCGCCTGGTGGCTCAGTTGGTTAAGCGACTGCCTTCGGCTCAGGTCATGATCCTGGAGACCCCGGATCGAGCCCCGCATCAGGCTCCCTGCTCGGCAGGAAACCTGCTTCTCCCTCTCTCAGTCCCCCTGCTTGTGTTCCCTCTCTGGCTGTGTTTCTCTCTGTGAAATAAATAAATAAAATCTTTAAAAAACAAAACAAAACAACAAAACAAAAAAAGCCACAGCTTGTCGGGGTAGCTGGGTCTCCTGTGGGCAGCAGAGTCTGATTTGGCAGGCTTGGCCCAGCTGCTGTTGGACAGGGACAAGGGTGGATCCAGGTGCAATTTAATTTTAGGGGTACCAAGTGTCAGTCTCCAAAAGCTACCCCCAGAGCCTGCCACAGCATCAAGAAGAATTGAGTTAGTTTTAGACATAGGATTCAGAAAACCCCTGTTGCTTTACAAGCTCCTAAGAGTAAAAACACATTAAATTGTTTCCAGGGTAGTATGGAAGTTTCCAAATAGAAAGCAAGTTGCCACGCTATTGGGCAAAAAAAGCAGTTTCTGCAAGAAGACATAAGATGTCCTGAGATAGGAGGAGACAGGGCAGAGAGGATGGAGTGGGCATAATGCAAATCTGTCCTTTAGTCAGTGTGACTGAGTGTCCCTGTGCTTGGCATTGGATATACGTAATGAGCGACACAGGCATAATTCTGCCCCTCATGTAGCTTATAACCAATGAAAAATACCGGTAAATATTTCTGACTTGACCATTTCCTTTTGGCTAGCTAATACCACGAGTGGGAAGTTCTTCACCGAGGGCACCAGTAATAACAGGAAAATAACCAATAAACTTGGTCCACTTAAGCCAACAGTAGTCTGTTAGCCCTGTATGATCCCTGTTTCACCAGAGGAAACCAGGGTTAAAGTTCTGGGAAAGATGACGCAGTGAGCAGGGACTGAGCTGGAATTATGTCTCAGGACTTGGTGACAGGGTGGAACATGGACTCTGGGGTCAACGAAACTAGAACCGAGGTCAGCCTGCGCTCGCTGCCCACGATCTTGGGTAATTTGTGTATCTTCGACTTCATTCAGTGTTCTGGTATGCACGGTTGGGGAGGATAGAACCTACTTTAAAGGTGAAGAGAAAGCTAGCATGAAAAATGCGAGTGAAATTCTTAGACCAATTCCCGGCATGTAGTAGGTGTTCAATAAATGAAAACTCTCATAACAGCCAAAAAAATTAATCCATGTTCTTTCCCTTTTCCTCAGACTTATCACCTGGGCCAAACATCCAACAAGCTCACCTCTACCCTATCTATCTCGCTCTGCTTCTGCAAACTGTAGACAGGCAACAGACTCAAAGAAGCCCCAGCCATGGAGGTTCATCCCCGCCCCCCATTCCATGACACAACCATTACACAACATCAGCTGGTCTGCAGTGGCTTTTCTGGAGGCCGTTTTTGAAAAGTTGTCGCTCTGAACACACAGAAGTCAGGAAATGCAGAATTAAGGTTCTCAGAGTAACCATAACTCACTCACAGTGCACATCGAGGCATAAATTTCCCTGGAAGTACAACAACATAAAACACCGAGCACACCAGAGTGGGCGAAGTGAGGACTGTTGCTAAAGCCATAAATTTGAATTTCGTGACTGGGGTGCATTTTCATTGTCACTCAGGACACTACATTAACATAGCATTCACACTAGAAATTGCAACATAATTCAGAGGCCGTTGTGCCTGTGACTGAGGTAGTTTTCTCTGTAGGGACCATTTCTCAGACATTCACAAGGATTTCAAGAAAAAAAAAAAAACAAAAAACCCTGAGAAGAAATATTAGTCTCTTGGGGAAGGCAGCGAAATCTACCCAGCGTGAAAGGGTTAGCTACATTTATTTTCTAGCAAGCTCTGGAAGGAAGCAACTGCTTTCCTTTCAAGGGCTACACCCCTGAGAGAAGGTGGCTTACTCAATCCTTGCCTTCAACTGAATCTTCCACTGGGTCTTGAGGGAGTGCGGGCTGTAGATGTCCTGTCTCCTCACCTGAGACAGGGAGGGTCAAATAAATGGGTATCGAAGATGTCAGTGTATGCAAGTTGATGACTTGTGTACTTACAGCGGCAGTCCATCCAACATCCCTGTAAGTTGTAGAAGTCAGAGCGAGAACTTCAGGGTTCTCAGGGTTCACAAACCATCAGAGACCCATAGGATTAAGCCTCCTAGAACAAGTCGCCACCTCAGCTGCAGCCCTCCTTCTGCCTGAGTTCCAGTCCCTTGTAAAAGGAGGTCTAATGATCATAACACTTTCTTTTCATAGAGGGAGGAGATTATGGGAACTCTGCTCTGTGCCCAAATATTCTTTGATCATAAAGTCAAATCATAATACCTTTCTGCACAGATGATATTCCAAGACTAGCATTTTCCCTAAAGGTTCCTAGTTTTTTTTTTACCTTGAGTGTCTCCTTGTCTCAGAGAAGGTACACACTTCCTACACAGAGAGGCTTCTTATTTCTTCCTGGAAAGGAGCCTTCCTGAGGACTATTAGCAATGCAGACAGTCAATAGGGTGTTCTCTTGATCCTCAACGGACCTCTCCCTTTTCTTCTTCCTTCTATGGTTATTTTCAGCTTTAAACAACAACATCAATGAAAATGCATATAAGGTGCCTACCTACTAGAGGCTCAACAAATGTCAAATTAGTTTAGTTAGTTTAAGTTACTTTGCCAGGTAACTAGTGCCCTCCCTACCTGGATGGAGCATTCCCTTGTACCCTCTTCTCTATCCTCCCCACCCCTCCCTATACAGAGCATGGAGAGAGGACTGCCATGCTATACCCTATACTTCCTCTGCTCAGAACACAAGCTAACCCTTCAGGGACTTCCAGAATCTCACTATGTAACCGTTCCTCCAGTCCCTCTTGGACCTTGCCTCTTCCATTTCAGTAAGCAGATCTCAAAAGCTGGTCAAGATGTACTTTGATCTTCTTTGCTCTGTCCTGCCTCAGGAAAGCGCCCTCAGTTTCCATATTTCCTCCCGTGGCTTTCATACATCTGTACTTTACATGTAATAAAAAGCTGTGACAGTTGAATGCTAGTCCAAGCTGCACCTGTCTGAGGACTAGGGCTGTAAGTACATTATGAAGTCAAGGTGAGTTCAATCTCTGATAGCTCATCCATCACACATTTGCACATCACCAAAGCTCTGTAACCTTCCTTTTGCGGTGTTTCTCTGGTCTCCGCCCCCCCCCCCCACGCTTCTCGTGTGCACTGCTTTGCCCTGAGACCTCTCATGAGGGACTTCCAGTTGGTCCTTTCCCCCATCGATTCACATTCAACGTTGTGACTGAAATGCTCTTCTTTAATTTTTCTTTTCTTTTCTTTCCTTTCTTTTCTTTTTTTTTCTTCTTTCTTTCTTTCTTTCTTTCTTTCTTTCTTTCTTTCTTTCTTTCTATCATGATACAACTCAACCACAGCTTAGCTTTATTTCTCCTCATCAAGTTCTGCAAAGCTCTTCAGTGAAGAGAGTCAGTCAGTTCCTTGAAGACTGGGAGGTCTTGAAGTTAGAGGCAAGAAGATCAAGGGGTGACTTAATAGTCATTTTCAAACACTTAGGTACTTCTCATGTGAAAGATGTGTTTTTACCCAGGAGGTGTAAGAAGAAGAAAGTTTAAATAGCCGTTTTGGATGAAAAGAGAAGAAAGAAAAAGAAGAAAGAAAGAAAGAAAGAAAGAAAGAAAGAAAGAAAGAAAGAGAGAGAGAGAGAGAGAGAGAAAGAAAGAAAGAAAGAAAAAGAAAGAAAGAAAGAGAAAGAAAGAAAGAAAGAAAGAAAGAAAGAAAGAAAGAAAGAAAGAAAGAGAAAGGAAGGAAGAAAGAGAAGGAAGGGAAGGAGGAAGGAAAGAAAGAGGGAGGGGGGAGGAAGGAAGAGAGGAAGGAAGGAAGGAAGGAAGGAAGGAAGGAAGGAAGGAAGGAAGGTAGGTGTTTTGACTTTCAGATAAGCATATGTCCCGCCATCCCCACAATAGTCTCCTTAAATCTCCAGCTCGCCCCACTAAAACGTTCCTTCATTTGACCTTCCAGCCCTTTGCTGCACCATTTAGTTTAAATTAGTCTGCCACTTGGCTTTCTGACCAAGCTAACTCTTCTACTGTTGCTTTGCACGTCATTTACCTTGTTCCATAAGTATGTCACATCCCTTCCAGGCATGGGATGATTTTTGTTTCATGAAACCTTTCCAAAGTGTTGGAACTGCTGCTGACTCCCAGGATTTCAAAGTTCCTTCCACGGAATGCCATCTCTGTGTACTCGCCCAATTATCCCGAAGCCTCGATGACTGTTTCTTCTCATTTCTTTACCTACACTCTAAAAGCTTGTGTCCCTAAAGCGTTCTCCTGATTAGTCAAAATTATTTTCTGATCTTACACCGGGAAAGGTTATATTTTAAGATTATGGCATCTTTGGGAATCTGCAGACTGTTACAGGCCAACTCTCCAGAGAAATGCACATACAAACTTCGGCTTCTCTGAAGTCAGAAAGACTCTCTAGGATGAAATGAATCCCAGGAAATGCATGCCTATTCTGACCCACATTCTGGTTATCTCACTGAAACTGCATTCTGTTGAGTCCCACACTTGTATCTTCCTTCAAGATCTTCCTCTTATGCTTCAAACACTGATTCATTGATCTCTCAGTACTAGATCTCGTGTCTGACCCCTGCTACTTATTAGTAAAATATTCCCCGTTTATTTAAGGAAAAATACTGTGTCCGTATTCTATATCTTAGTACTGTTTCTGTACCGTAGGCCATAGAAAATTAATCCAATCTTTCTCTCACATAGTAACCTTCCCATATATGAAACCCAGCTGCTTTGGGCTCTCTCTCCTTTTTTTTTTTTTTTTTTACAAATTTATTCTTTTTTTTTAATTTATTTTTTATTTATTTATTTGATAGAGAGAAACACAGCAAGAGAGGGAACACAAGCAGGGGGAGTGAGAGAGGGAGAAGCAGGCCTGGGTCTCTGGGATCATGACCTGAGCCGAAGGCAGTCGCTCAACCAACTGAGCCACCCAGGCGCCCCTGGGCTCTCTCTTAAAATGAGTGTCTCCAAAAAAAAAAAAAAATGAGTGTCTCCAGAACACTCATCTTCATCTGAATGAGTAAGGACTTGTCGTTGTCCCTCTTAAAATTGGGACTTAAAATGGATCACAATATTCCAGGTAGGTTTTGACAGCGTAAAGTATCGATCACCTCCTTTGTTAACACACATAACATCTTAAAATTGTTCTGGTTTTTCTCATTTGTGATTCATATTAAGATGTCGGAACTCCAAAATCTTTTCACAATTATTGCTGTTGAAACACATTTCTCACATCCTGTGATTCTGGGGGATGATTCTTTAAAAAATATCAGAATTCATCTTGGTTTCAACCTGGTATTCCAGAAACCACAGTCATTTTTGAGTCTTTATTCAGTCATCTAAGTTAGTGTCAAAACCCTGGGGCACAGACCATTGGAAATGCCTTCTATTCTGCTACTGATTCATTGATTTCTCAGTACTAACAATGAGCTCCTCTAACTAAACTACAGTTAAAACCAATTTGTCTACTGGGCATTTACCCCAAAGATACAGATGTAGTGAAAAGAAGGGCTATATGTACCCCAATGTTCATAGCAGCAATGGCCACAATCGCCAAACTGTGGAAAGAGCCAAGGTGCCCATCAACAGATGAATGGATAAAGAAGATGTGGTCCATTTATACAATGGAATACTACTTCTCCATCAGAAAGGATGAATATCCAACTTTTGTAGCAACATGGACCGGATTGGAAGAGATTATGCTGAGTGAAATAAGCCAAGTAGAGAAAGTCAAGTATCACATGGCTTCACTTACTTGTGGTTCATAAGGGGTAACACAGAAGACAGTAGGAGAAGGAAAGGAAATGGGAAGTAGGGTAATTCGGGGAAAGAAACAAAACATGAGAGACTTTGGACACAGAAACAAACTGAGGGACTTGGAGGGAGGGGGGGGGGGGATGGGTGAGCCTGGTGGTGGGTACTGGGGGCACCTATTGCATGGAGCCCTGGGTGTGGGGCATGGGCAATGAATCTTGGAACACTGAAAAAATAAAATAAATTTCAAGTTAAAAAAAAAAACAATTTGTTAGCAAACATATAATGAAATACTTTTCCAAATAGCTGGAGGGAAAACAGATACAGGGGGCAAATAGTCACTTGGCTTTTCAGTTCCGAGATTCTCTTCTGAAAAAAAAGAAATGGCCCAGTTTCCTCTTGGTATTATTCCTAATATCACTGCTTCACATATACTGAAAACGTCCATCAACCATCCCTAGAATTTATCAAGAGATTTATTACAGGCTCACCCAATAATAGATCTCAGAAATTACCTTCCCACCATTTTTGATGACTCTGAAATCATTTGTCCATCTGTCAGTCTTCTGGTGCCATTCTTCTCATTCCTCAAGCGTCCTCAGAAATGTGGTCAGTGGTTTAAAATCCCACGAGCAAACATTAGGGAAGGCTGACTGAATTGTGTCCAGGGCCTCCCTGGACATTTCCTTGCCCTTTTCCATGGATCCATACTTATTTCACAGTAAAAATATTTTTGAAGCAGTCTCATCTGCAAAGTTCAGTATTGTAGGATATAATGTTTCTGAATGTAAAGATTTATATATAGTTTAAAAGTTGGATGCTTTTGGGGGCACCTGGTTGACTCATTTGGTTAAGCGTCTGCCTTCGATTAGGGTCATGACCCCAGGGTCCCGGAATCGAGTCCCCTGACTGGTTCCCTCTCCTCCCAGCTTGCACTCTCTTGTGCTCGCTCATACTCTCTGTCTCTTATCTTTACCTCTCTATCAAATAAATAAATAATCTTTTTTTAAAGATTTTATTTATTTATTTGACAGAGAGAAACACAGCGAGAGAGGGAACACAAGCAGGGGGAGTGAGAGAGGGAGAAGCAGGCTTCCCACCGAGCAGGGAGCCCAATGTGGGGCTCGATCCTGGGTCTCCGGGATCATGACCTGAGCCGAAGGCAGTCGCCCAACCAACTGAGCCACCCAGGTGCCCCATAAATAATAATCTTAAAAAAATAAAATAAAAGTTAAATGCCTTTTGTAGTAGCTCCCCTGTTTTAGGCTTCAGTTTCTTCTTTACCATGTTTATTTTATTGTTTCTACTTTGAAGACACTTTTCCTCGAGACAAGTGAACTCCAAGGGAGCAGACCAGCTTAGTTTCCTGCCTGCCCCTCATCCTCAGCGTACCATACCTACCCTTCCCTTGCTCTTTTTTATCCGTTTATCACCAATTTTGGCTGCCCCGTTTTCCATTCACTTTTCTCTTCCTTTGGGTCATCCTTTTGATTCTGTTCTTAGCCAGTTTCCTGTCATTCCTTTGCATTTGTTCTTGACCCTGTGCTCTTCCCTCTCCCTTGCAACTGCGTACTTGAAAAATCTGATTTCATCCGAAGCGTCTTTGATGCCAAGTGTGCTGTGACATGCGTTTCAGGTGTGTAGACTGCTCCGTCAATATTAGCATCATGGTGAAGAAAATCGCTTCTCTTTTATGACCATTTTAGTTACTCTTGTGTCAGGGTTTTCTTTTTACCTTTTGTGTTTAAATTATTTATATACTAGAAAATTGCTCTGGCTTAAATGGGGAAAAGGAGATTTTAAAATTTTGTCAGTGGGCCAAGAAGATTTAAGTCCTTGTGGAAATGGTACTGTTGCTCTAAAACTCCAGACTGCTCTATCTAGAGCCTCCTAGAGTCCTCTCCCCCAAGTTCCACTTTTTCATGTGGCTATACTTCTGATTTCATCATTCTCTCTCATTAGGGGCCTGTGAAGCCCAGCTGGGATTCTTTCAAATGATTTTCACTTGAAGTTGGATGTAACCTGTTAGAAATGATCCATCACCCCATCTCTTAGCCCCACGTGGAATATTCTGGAGACTTCTTTCTTAGCCAGACTTCTCCTGCTATGATTCCTGCTATAGAGTAATTTCTCCCAGACATTCCACTGAAATCATTAGTTCCATCGACATCACAGCTGGGATGCTGAATTCCTGACAAGGGATCCTAAAGAGAGGGTTAACAAAGTTTCTGAGAGGCCTTTATCTGACCTCTTTAAAAGCTCAATACTAGAGAAGTACAGATTAACAGGGAGCAAAAAAATACATTCGGGCAAATATAATCCCATCTGTACCTGCCAAAATCTTCACTCCGCTCTACCAACATCCTTGTAATAACATTGTTAGAAGGTTCTGACACTTCTCAGATAAGCGCTTCATTCAGTTCCCTGCCTCCGTTCAGGAGGAAACAGGAAAATCCCAAATACAGTCAACCGAGTTATCAAGGTTTTCTTATCCAGTCTGCGAAGGAGCCAAGCTCCTTTGTTTGGGATGTATTAGTTCCACTCTGTACCACCACTTCAGGGCACTTTGAGTGAAAAGAGTCTTAGGTTGCCAGAAATATTTTTATTTTACTTTTTATTAGCATGCCTAACAACGAGCCGGGTGAGGGAAGTCTCTGGAACGAAGGCACAAAGCAAAGCTTGCTGGTTCCAAGTAAATCTGACTTGAGACACTTAGTTCCAAGATATCCTCACTTAGCAACAAAAATAGCTCCCCCCCAGTGGGCCTCCTTCCCACAGAAATGGCTAGAGATTTTTTTTTTCTTTCTCGGCTGATCCACTTTCTTGCTATTTTCTCTGTCAGAAAAGATAAACTATGCATAGTGAAGCCAAAGTTGGGTTTTTTTTTTCCCCACAAGAGGAAGACAAACACAGGTTTTTAACGCTGCCTCCCACGTACACATGGGACACCCAGTGACCAGGGACCCCTGGGGGCGGGTACAGCTGGGGCTGACCATTTTAGGCTAAACAAAGGGAAAGGGTCTTGGACTTCTGGATCCTTGAAGAAGGAAGTCAGAGAGGGATCTTAAAGGAGGCTCCCTTCGTAATGTTTGTTATGAAGATTTAAATCAAGGACTCACAGAAGTGGGGAAGAGTCCCCTTGGAATAAAGGGAGAACACACATTTACAAATGTGAACTTCCTTTGCAAAAGAAAAACTTGTGCCTGGCTTTTATAGGTTTCCTGCACAACTGGTTCTAAATGGCCTTAGTTCAAAATAATCCATATGCCAGAGAGGCTGATGTGTATGTGTGTGTGTGTGTGTGTGTGTGTGTGTGTGTGTGTGTGTGTGTGTGTAGTAGTAGTAGTAGTAGTAGTAGTAGGCTCCGTGCCCAACACAGGGCTCAACACAAGGCTTGAACTCATGACCCTGAGAACAAGACCTGAGATTAAGAGTCTACCCTTAACCGACTGAGCCACTCAGGTGCCCGAAGCAAAATTAGTTATAATAAATAAACAGTGCCATTGATTTCTAACATCTTTGAAAATGTTGAGAAACCTCAATCAGGATATCCATCAAATTTCCATCCATCTCTTATCTTTTTCTAATTAAAGGATACAGGGGAGGAGGGAGGGAAAAATGAAAAAAAAAAAAAAGAAGTTCATTTAAATCTGACCTCCCCCCACCAACACACAGTCCCCCATTTTGTGTGATTGTGTGACTGCTCTCTAGTTTTTATGTAGTAAAGGGGATTTGACCTGCATCTGGTTTAAATAGGCTTCGGAGAGTTTTAAAAGCCAGAGGGCCTAACCGTGTCTACCTCTGTTTCTTTACAGAAAATGTGTTTAGGTTTCCAAAGAAATGCTTCAGAGGCAAACTTTGGAACGCAACTTGTTTCTAATATAGAGCCTACCTAGGTTCCTGAACTTCCCTTCCTGCCGCAGCCTCTGCTCACGGAGAATCTAGGACTCAAACATTCCCAGTAGAACTGACTCTGAACTGTTTTAAAGAGAAGTTAGAAATTGATTCAGGCAGTTAGTTTGAGCGTGCAGGCTAGGACATTGCTCGAAGTTCTATTACTTCCTATGGCACCTGGGACTTAGCGACTTTAAGTGCATAAATCAGCCTTCTGAGAAATATTCCGTTTCCTGAGCTTAGTTTAAGTTGAATTACAAGTGACCCTATAGAATTATTTTATTCCCCTTTTGCCTGAATTCCTGTGGAAAGGATTAAAATCCACATTGTCTGTTTTCATTGGCATGTCTCCTCTCAGCCCACCCCATTTTAATAACTTCATCTCCTCGAATCTGTATTCTATACACGGCATTTTATACAAATTTGCCAAACACGTAGATGCCGAAAGTTCATTAGGCCCTAACTATTTCTACAACAACCGATGCATACGTAGAAGACGTGATGGCCCTTTGGGTACCAGGAATTTCCCAGGGACATAAAGACGAGAATCGCTGCTTTGCCAGATCTCCCCATGCTCTATGACATCACCAGGCATTCCATGACACCATCGCTTTAACATACAGTCTTTGGCCCTAGACTAGAGGCAAAGGGCCATGTTTACGGATGGGGGCAGCGGAGGAAGGACTAGAGATTGGAAAGGAAAGACTCCAAAATTCCCTGGAGAAATGTTCCTGAGTCAAAACCAGATCCAGAAATTTCCTAAGGGGAGCAGAAGCAGGGAAGGCAAGGAGGGCCGAGAACGAGACCACACTGAGTTGGAGTCATTTAATTTTGAAAATCCCCATCAAATTCCAGTGCTCTGTGGTGGTGGTTGTTTTTTCCATTTTAAATTACAAGATGAACAGGAGACTTTTGAGGTTCACTCTCTCAGACTCAAAAGGAGGCAATAAAGAAGAGGTACTGGTTGTCAGATGTCTCATACAAAACCGAACTGAATTTGGTCCTTCCTTAAGGCATTCTCCCCCATACCATTCTTTCTAGATTCAATGGCCCTGGAATTAGGAGACTCGATTTTTTCATTCTGGACTTTCAGGCCACCAGGGGCACCCTGCAGCCTTCATAGGGGCAAGCATGGTCTCTCCCTCTGTTTCACACCATACCATACGAGCTGGAAGTCTCTAAAGAAATATTTACTAGAAAAATAATTTTGCGAGTTTACAAATTGCCATGCACTTAAAGCAATTTGGAGAAAAACTTTATAATATAAAGTGTTGGTTTCTAAGTATAGTTTCTTTTTTATTTCTCATAACTTTTTAAAAAGATTTCATTTATTTATTTGAGACAGAGAGAGTAAGCACGAGAGCAGGGTGAGGGGCAGAGGGAGATGTAGATCCCCCACTGAGCAGGGAGACCCAGGTGGGACTCGATCTCGGGACTCCAGGATCATGACCTGAGCTGAAGGCAGATGCTTAACCAACTGAGAGCTTAACCAACCAGGAGCCCTGGTTACTTTATATGAAGACAAAAGTAAGGATGGCAGTACTGGGATGTGGACCCATTTTTACAATTCAAATAAAAGTAAAGTGAATGTAAGACCAGATTTTTCACTTTCTGGGGGGTGGGGAGCAGAAGGAGAGGGGGAATCTGAAACTCCCCATGGCCAGCACTGAGCCTGATGTGGGGCTGGATCTTATACCCTTCAGATCATGACCTGAGCTGAAATCAAGAGTCAGACACTTAACTCACTGAGCCATCCAAGTGTCCCTCCGCTTTTCTTTTTTTTTAACCAGAAGTCAGATTACTGTTAGCGTCACATCTGTATTTCATGGAAACATCTGTTCCTGTCATCACATTTTAGACATGATTCTGGATGATACTACTAAGCCCCCTTGTCGTTACTGCCATAGAGAGAGAACCCTGGACCGAGGAAGTTGGGCATCAGACCTCTGCGATATTTCCTAGAGTTTATATGTAATAAAGAGTCTCCAAATTCCCTCGGTAAGATTCCAGCGTCTACTATCTCTGTGTTCGTAACTGGAAAAGAGGTCACACAGCGACATGTACGAAGAAAGATACAAAGCAGAGTCACCAAAGCCTGTGCAGGAAGCCAGTACTCGTTCCCACCTACTCATTAAACCGGCTTTCTTCAGAGAACCCAACAACTGAGTCCTTGAGCCTCCGACAAATCGGTATTGCCTGCATTCAGATGGCAGATGCGGAGGCCTCCCTTTCCCCTTGGTGGTGCCCTAATCCCGCCACAAGAGAGCCACTCTTCCTGGTGGAATATCAGTGAGCAGAAGGAGAAAAAAAAAATGCAAATCCTTTTCAACCAGAGCTATGAGGTTTATAGTCCCATTGGTTTTTCTCCCCTGAAATTAAAATAAACCAGAAAGAGAAAACCGGATAAATGAAGTAAATGATAATGACGTTTCTCATCTTGGTAGACTGCCTTCGGGAAATAATGAAGTTCTCACTGGGGAGTTTTATTACACACAATTTCCATTTGGGAGCGTCTTTATGCTCCTTGGAACTAGTTTAGGGTTTGTTTGGAGTTTGTTTTTTTCCCGTTTTTGGAGGGGGTGCAGCGCTGGTCTAACAGCAGCATTATAAAAACCCTGGAAAATACATAAAGTCTAAGAACTATAGCAATTAGAGGAGGAGTAGACCCATTATATCATCCCACAGGCCCCGGGGAATCAGTGGAGGATTCTTTCTTAGAATAGATTTTCTAGTTCCTTATCCTGTTGAATTTCAAATGGCTCCAGGGATGGGGTTTCCACCACTTCCTTTAGTACATATTTCCTCAATCTCATAATTCTTGCTGTCATAATTTTTCAGGGTGTTTAATCCAAATGTCCCCTTTCTCAAAATGACAACTGTTCTCCTTTACTCAAAATTGTGTCCACCTCTTAGAATGGACAATACTCCTTTGAAACTGTAATCATTTTCCATTTTTCATCAGAATTCTCTGATTCTCTCCTCTCTCAAAGTCTTTGTGGCTGCAGGTGGGGTAACAAGCATGGAAAAGAGATCTCCACGATTGGCAAACGGAATTTTAGACTGTGTGAGCTGCCATGTCTCAGAATTCCGACACCAGAGCTCCTCTCAGTGTTTCAGGGCTCAAGCTTCCAGACTGATATCTTCTTTCAGGGCCACCTACGGAGTGTGTGCTTTACATTGACACCCCTAGAATTTTGCAGTGCACAATCTCAGCAAACCTCCACGGTCCTTTAAAAAAAATACCTTT
Organism: Spilogale gracilis; assembly: GCA_004023965.1. Classification (NCBI taxonomy): domain Eukaryota; kingdom Metazoa; phylum Chordata; class Mammalia; order Carnivora; family Mephitidae; genus Spilogale; species Spilogale gracilis. The sequence continues at coordinate 13,977 of PITA01000588.1, forward strand.
CCCTCACAGTCAGTAATGCCTCATTCTAGTAGAGCCTGCACATGAATGACAGTTGATGTATCTAGGTTACTATGCATGTGGGGTTACAATTGTAAAATTCTTAGGTGCATTTCCCCTCACCGGGGTCCTGATAGAGCACAGTGCTGAGAGTCGTGAGCAAAGTCATAAACCCATGTTGCCCAGCCTCTTTATTTGCAGAGAAACGGAGCTGGAAAACTTAGAAGTTCTGAACCCAGACACAACTTACTCACACAACAGAATCAGAAAAGAACCCCAATATCCTCTGAAAGTCTACCACTCCTACTCAGATCTCATTCTGATAATTTCCTCACTGTCCCTTTGAGAGTGTCTTCCCCTGTCTCTGGACCTCAGGTTTTCTAAGTCGGAAATGAAGAAGTGAGCCAGATAAAAGAGGGCAAAGTGAGATGCCCAGAATGGCTTTCCTAGTTGTATTTACTTTTTAAAATTAAGTCAATAATTTTTTTTTTAGTGTAACCAACCATTTGATTTTTTATTATTTTATTTTTTCAGTGTTCCAAGATTCATTGTTTATACCCCATACCCAGTGCTCCATGCAATACGTGCCCTCAGTACCCACCACCAGGCTCTCCCATCCCCCCACCATCTGAATTTTAAATGCTAACGGAGGCCACTTAGTTGCCTCCTCACATACATTCCTATCAGCTACCCCACCTTCTAGCACCTGCTTTCCCCTCTGAAGGTAAGTCTCTCGGGTGTACAGGCAACTCTACCAGCAACTCCTCTGTGAGCTGGGTTCTTATTCCTTACTTGTCGCTAGCTCCTGGAATCACTGGTTTCATTCGATGGACAAGAAGATCTGGCAGACTTTGACCGAAATTTCTCAGGACAACAATGAGCCGGAAAGCACAGTGGCTGCCCCGCCTTTCAATGAGCTGCGTACCTCCCAAGATCAGCTCATTCTCGCATTGGGCTACCTGTTTGCCCCGCGGGGATTTCAGTCTATGACTCTTGGGTGAATGGTGAGGTATTAACACTGTGTTTTATGCTCTACACACTGCATCACATGTGGCTATGGCGCCGGGTGGACACTGATTCAGTTAGTCTATTCAGTTAGGTCAAAAAGCAAGTTCTTACTATGTGACCAGGCAGACTAGTGGTTTTGGCATCGTGTGAAAGCTGCCTCAAGTGAGGTTCTGCTGAACTTCGTGGAGAAGGATGTGCCAAATTATATGCAAATTTGTATTTTTCATGGGAGCTGAGAGCTTTGGCACTTAATTTTGATTTTTTTTTATAGCTAAGTATGTAGCACTGGCCAAGTTCTGCATGTTTAATCCTTTTAATCATTCCACATAAATCATGCTCTCAGCCCCTTAATCATTCTTGTTATTCTTCTTTGAACCTCCTCCAGTTTCCTTGCATCCTTCATTGCATAAAGAAGAGTTTTTTAACAGGCCTGTTTCACTTCCAAAAATCCATTCTGTGATGGAAACAGTGGGGGGTTTAGAAGATCCAAGGCCATGAGAGACTCCAAGAGAAATGCAGGCATAATCCTCGAGAAGTTGCAGACATTCAAAGGAACTAAAAGACCATCTGACCCACTTGTGTGCCACATCTGACCCAGAAAGATGATTTTATACCCTTTTTCCTCTTAAGTAACTCAGAGAAGGATTTATATGAGGCCCCTTGGTAACATATTCTATGTTCTTTTACTGTGTATTTTTTATTAAGCATCTACTATGCGAATGAGAGAGTTCTTGCCCTTCCCTGTGCAGCCCAGAGAGATGAACAACTGGTAGGATCACCTTTTTTAGGATCAGAGATTTAGCTCTCTTCCATCCATCAACTCTTTCCCTTTTCATCTGGTTAGAGAGGTGCTGGAGAATAGTGTCTCTGGGAAACTCTAAGGATAAACAGACTCCAAAGGAAGTGGTAAAAAGCAAAGTTGGCGAGCATCTTAACGTATATCCACCTTTTCTTGCATATACTTCTTCTTTTCTGCATGGGTCCTTTCCTGTGTTCAACTAGAATAGAAACTCAAGAGGAAATTTGGTTTGCTCATCAGTCTACCCTCAAACCTACAAAAGCACCTGCCATATAGTAAGTGCTCAAAAAGTGCTTGAGGAATGAATACATAATCACCTTCAGCCTATCACTTCATGCTTTGATAAGGATAATTGATACTTGTTAATCTTATGTAGATTTTTTTTTAAAAGATTTTATTTATTTGACAGAGAGAAACACAGCTAGAGAGGGAACACAAGCAGGGGGAGTGAGAGAGGGAAAAGCAGGCCTCCCGCCAAGCAGGGAGCCTGATGTGGGGCTCGATCCTGGGTCTCCGGGATCATGACCTGAGCTGAAGGCAGTCGCTTAACCAACTGAGCCACCCAGGTGCCCCTTATGTAGATCTTTATACAAATCATAGCTTCAAGACAATCATAAAGCCTCCCTCAGTTTCTAATATACCTTTCAAATTGTATTTGTGCCTAAAGATCCTCTTACAGAGAAATTTAGAGCCTCCATGGTTCAAGGCCATTTAGTTCAACTGATTCATGACCCCCTGTTATTGACCATCCCACCAGTTACCACTCAGCCTTTGCTTGAATGCCTCTAGAAATGGAGAGCTCATTCTCCCAGAGCTGCCATCCTGTACAGCCATGACTGTTAGACTACACCTGCTTAAATTCAGCTAATATCTTTTTTTCTATAGCCTTTACCCATTGTTTTAGTTGTCAGAAGCACATTAATCTTTCCTTCCACTGGGCAGCCCTTCAGGTACTTTGAGATATTAACACATCCCTACTAAACTTTCTCTTCTATATATTAAATCTCCCTTGTTCCTTTCTATACCTAGAAACATACAACAGGAATTCCAGCTCGGGATTCTTGCGTGTGTTCCCCTTGAGGATTCAAAGACGAACCACAGGAATGGACCAGCAGGATGTCTATTTATGGGCAGGACAAAAGAGCTTCATAGGGAAATCAGCAGATAACTAGTTAACCAACTACGAGTTATCCTTCAAGAGCCATAAATCAGCATGCGAAGGGAGGAATGTTCAGGGACACGGACTCAGCTTGTTCTGTGGATCCAATTTTCTCCCCACAGGGATTTGTGCCAAACTTGGGGAGAAGAAACACTGAGGATCAAAGGCCAAGATCACAGAAGTCTCTGGTCAACACTGAAAATACAAAGCAACACTATTTTGGGAGTTGGGCATTGTTGGTACCACTACCTAGGATGGAGAAGTGGGGGAGAAGATCAGAAGATCAGATCATATTGAACTAGAAGGGACAGCGCCGGCTTATAGCAGGACAGAAGCGAAGCAGGAGGCCTGGTAGAGAAAGCAGTATCAGGTGGTGGGTTTGCTTATGAGCAGCGAGAGTGGGAGGAAGAAATGATGCACTGGGAGGGACCACCAAGAGGTGAGGGTCTGCATCTGGCACATGGGAGAAAACCTCGGGGTAGCATCCGAGGAGGCCTGCGGTTCTTATAAATCTGCTAGGAGAGATGCCATTTTTGTTACTGTTATTCCCCCAGAATCAGATATAACATGACTACATCCTAATGATAACCCTAGCTTCTCTCTACCGAGGCTGTCTCTGGGCTCCACACCGTGTTCACGCCGGGGCCACTCCTTCGGTCCTCATAATAACCCTCCGAGGCAGGTACAGTTCTTATTCTCATTTTACAGATGAGAAAAGTAAAATTTAGCAGATCCATTGCATCCAAAATTACACTGCTAGTAGACGGCAGAGCTGTGAAGCAAAGCTGCTACTATCTAACTTGAAGCCTGACTTCTCAAATGATATAAAATTAGGCATTTTTTGTATAATTTTCTTGTATCGCAGCCTGAACTTCAAAAGCAAAAGTGTTTACATTTGAGTTTAATATGTTTGGTGCTTAACCAAAGCTTTTTTAAAAAAATTGCTGAACCTAAGTTTATATAGGACATCATAAAAACAAACAAACAAACAAACAAAACCAAACCAAAACTGATGTAGAGAAGTTAGAGAAGGGAAGAGAATTATCAGCGGTGACTACAGTCATCCACCCCTGTCACTGAGTAGGGGTGAGTGACCATTAGTCTTCCTGTCCGTGAGTGCACCGACAACTTGCACCACCAGGAGCTGTTTTCCTGAAGCAGCCTTCTCCATTCAGGGTCAAGTCAATAATGATGACTGAGATGAGAAACATGGTCCTCAACCCCCTGTGTCCATTGCCATCTTCTGTGTCCCTGGATGTTCCCCTCACCAGAGAACATTTTTCTCCCGGTCCAGTGAAAACGGGATCCTCCCACGAGGAATTCTGGGGCATCCTGCTTTTAAAAACCTTTTATGGGACCATAAAATAGCTCACCTCATCACCTTTAAGAAGTTGGCTTCGGGAATGAGAGCAAACTGTATTGCACGGAGCTGAAAGCAGGGTGAGCAAATCGTTATTTCCCCTGGCTAAAGCACATCTGACTTCCTTTTTGGACTAAAGCATTCAGCAAAAGGAAACAGTATTTTAATTGCAGGCTGGGCAGCCTCATGACCTAAGCCAGGAGCAGACTTCAGTATACAGAGCAAAGCGTTCTAGACACGCTGATACTTTATGTGCCTAAGAACACGGCCATTTACAAGCGAGAGCTACTTTATTGCTAATGATCTTTGAAGTTAACAAGGTTTGCAAAAGCTTCTCGGCATTATTATTACTATTTATATTAATAGCGTCAGTGATCTCCTTTATTCTTCCAAGACTTAACACTGCTAATTGGCATCAGTATAAACAGAGATATAAATGCTATCCTGTAATGCAAGCAGAGCCGGGTCTGGCAGCTTTGTGGGTTTAATATGGAAATGTTTGCTATCTAATGAGGACACAAAATGTTAATCTGCAGAACAAATTGTATTTATAGAGAAACTAATTATCATATGCAAATGTGACACACATCACTTGCAAAATTCCTGTTGCCGCTGGGGTGGCCTTCTGTGACCTTTCTGAAACGCCACGCTTTCAAGCACTAGCTAATGGTTTCATGCACTGAGGCTGATTACTTTCATTTTCACACAGAAATGAGCTAAATGGACAGGACTCTGGTCCGAATAAACACAGCAGAGGCAGCGCCTCCATAACTAACCTGCACTCTATTGATTTCTTCTCCTTTCCTGTAAAACTCAGAGTTTTTCTTCCGCTTTGTCAGTATCTTCAAAGCCCGATTACAGAGGTCCAGCGTAATGAATAGTTTAACCCATGTAATAAAAGACCTGAGATGTTCGTATCATGTATGCAGTCCTATTGAGAGGAAGGCTATTTTGATGTTGTTTTCATAATTATTTTTGCTTTTTGTTGTGTCTCGTCTATATTGAGTAGGAAGCCCGTAGGTATGGATTATTAAATCTAACTGATTTATGATGTTTAACTCCTTTTCTTGGTACTTTTTCCTCTTCTCCTTCAGATATACGTATCCTGTTGTTTGAGGCCTCCTAGAAGTATAAAATGCTGGAAATTACATAAAATGCTTTAGAGATCACCCAGGCGGTCTAAATATTTCATTTATAGATGAGAAAATTATGGCTCAGAGAGGTCAGGTGGCATACCCAAGACCACATGGGGAACTGGTAGAAAACATTGGAGGTCAGGTGCTCTTTCTATAGCATTGGGGGGAAGCATGGAAAAGAAATAAGCACTCTATGCAAAGGAGGCCGCAGGGTGGGGTAGGATATTTGTTTCTATGGCCATGTAACAAATTATCTCAAATTTGGAGGCGTAAAAAATGTATATTTATTACTCCATGGGTCAGGAATTCGTGCATGTCTCATATGGGTCCTTCGCTCGGGGTATCCCAAGGATTCAGTGAAGGTCATGGTCAAACTTCCGTCTTTTCTGAAGCTCAGTGTCTCTTCCAAGCTTGTGTGAGTTGCTGACAGAACTCTGTTCCTTATGCTTGTTGGAGTGAAGTACTACTTTCTTGCTGGCTGTCTCAGCTCCTGGAGTTCCACACTCCTGCCCCCCCACACCCCGTCCCTGCCCTGTTCCCTGCCATGTGGCCCTCACACAGTACAGCAGCTTTCTTCCTCAAAGTCAGCAAGAGAATCACTCTCTTCGGGAAGACCCTGGTTTTCAGTGACTAACTCAGGCCCACCTACATTAATCTCCCTTTGATTAGTCCCAAATCATCTGACTTGGGACCTTAATTACATTCACAAAAACTCTTCATATTGGGGATATGATATGACCTGATCGTAGGAGCAAAGTCCCTTCATACTTAGAGCCCCATCCACACTCAAGGAGAAGGTATCATATAGGGCGTGTGTGTCAGAGGGCCACAAATCCTGGGACCCATTCTAGAAGTCTGCCTTCCTCAAGTGGAGAGCACAGGGGTAGAGTTAGAATAGGTTTCAGGGGGCACCTGGGTGGCTCGCTTGGTGAAGCATCTATCTGCCTTCAGTACATGTCATGATCCCAGGGTCCTGGGGTCAAACCTCACGCTTCACCTTCTTCCTCTGCCTCCAGCTCCCCCTGCCTGCTCTCTCTCTTTCTCTCTCTCTGTCACATAAACAAATTAAAAAAAACCCCAAAAGCAAAAAACAGCTTTCAGAAAGTGTGAACTAAATCATGAAAAACAAAGAGAGGTAAATACCTGATGGGATCGGTTATTTTTACAATTTTCCCTTTTTTAGAAAAGATTTTATTTATTTATTTGTTTATTTATTATCTGCGAGAGAGGAGGAGGAGCAGAAGAAGGACAAGCCGACTCTGTGCTGAGCACAAAGCCTGTTTGCAGGGCTTGATCCCACGACACTGAGATCATGAACTGAGACAAAATGAAGAGTCAGACGCTTAACCAACTGAACTACCCAGATGCCTCTATAATTTTCTTGAAATTATTTTCACCAGAGGTCTGTGTTCAGAAGCTATGATTTTGTTTATTTAAGTCAGGCGTGGACTGAGCACAAAGGAAAAAGAGGAACGAAACCTACAACTCTCCAAGAATTAAAAAAAAAAAATTCCCTTGCCGAAAACAGAGGAAGAAAGAAAAAAAAAAAAACTGTTAGGAGAAGACGAGGTGTTATTTTCGGGGCCTCCTTGTTCTCATTTGAAAATACGGTGATTATTTGCCATAGGTGAGAAGCAAAAGCGTAATAGTCCTAACAGATATAAAATATTCGCATAAAGTAAGAAAAGAAAAAGAACAGCTGACTATAAGGATGCGCTAAAGATTGGAATCTTAGGGTTAGGTTCCTATACGGGCTCCATTTTATAGACACAGAGAAGTTAAGTTAGTTACCAGCAGTCACAATGTAACAGGTGGCCGAGGGGGAAGTGCGCTCTAGCAGCGGGGGGTCCTGCCGTGAACACACTCGGAGAAGTCAGCAGCAGTGACAAGGCCTATCCGTGGGGTGGGGTTGGGAAAACAGCCCCCAGCCTCATGCCCCTGATGGAAAATGGAAACAAAGAAATCTTTCTGAGAAGTTTTATGTCTAAAATCTTCTTTCAAGGTCTTTAATATACATGGTCTTTAATATAGTGTTTCTTTCATATTCTTCTATCCCAATGAAAACAGTACCTATCTAAATACTTAGCTCTAAGAATCCCTGTCAAGTTGCTCCTAATTTAAAAAACAAATTTAATGGAAGCAAAGCAAAGATTCCATCAATTATTTGGCATTCATGCAATGGAATACTATACAGCAATTGTGACTGTATTTTATATTTTAGTGTATTAATGGGAAAAAACTGTATTTTATATTAGGAATTCAAAGCAGGTTACATGATACCCATGTTTGTTTAAGACATATCCTGTATAGATGAATCTCAAATTAGGAGGAGGGTGGCCTAGAAAGACGTTCACCAAACTATCAGGTTGTGAATACTTGAAATGTGGTAGAATTACAGGTGATTTGTGTCGTAAAATTTTTTTGAGTATCTTTTTATTCAGTATCATATAACAAGAAAAAGTAACAGGTGATTTAATTAAATGGTCTTTAGGAGCATTTTTTCACAAGACAGTCTGAGACCCATGCCAGTTGTTCCCTGTAAGTAGCCGGTCTCATAGTGTGGCATCAACACTGAACTCAGAGTCTGGAGATCAGCCTTCTGCCTCGGCTCAGTTACAGATTCACTCTGGAAAGTTAGAACTGGAAAGGATCCCAGAAATCAAATGATCTAACACCTCGGCTTTATAGCTGAGATGCAAAGGCCACAGGGCCCAGACGATGGGCCCAACACCGCCTGCCTGTGCGAGGCAACCCGGGGCAGGAAGGTAGATCACCCCACTCATAGCTTGGGGCCAGCTTTCTTTTACCGTGCTGCCTTTCTGGGTCTGTGTGCCTCTAGATCAGCAATTTCTCAAGGCAGAGCGTGATGGTCTCAAATGTAGGATTTGAGGTCAAACAGCCCATGTTCAACGCCAGCTCCTCTTTTCCTGAGAGATCTTCAACAAGAGAATCAACTTTAAAAAAAAAGATTTTATTTATTTGAGAGAGAGAGCTCATGATCGGGGCTCTGGGGGTGCAGAGGGAAAGGGAGAAGCAGATTGAGTAAAGGAGACAAGGACCCTGGAATCATGACATGAACCAAAGATAGACGCTTAACCAACTGAGCCATCCTGGCACCTGAGAACCAACTTTTTTGATCCTTGCTTTCTCAACTACGAAATGGTGATTACAATAATACTCACCTCTTGGGCTATGGTAAAGATTTTTAAATATGGTAATATGTTTAAAATGTTTAGCGCAATACCTGGCTTCTTGAAGCCTCAACAAATATAAGCAATTATCGTTCTGTTATGTACCTTTGTGTATAGAACCCTCTACTGATTCCTGGGGTCCTGTCCTTGGACAGGAGAGAAACTGAAATGGTGATTGGCTGCCACGACCCATGGTTCCATTTTCCCATCTTTGGAGGGAGTGAAAAGCCTCATAAGGGGTGCCTGGTTGCCTTAGTCAGTATTGTACGCAGTCAGTATTGATTTTGGGGTTGTGGTTTCAAGCCCTACAGTGGGTGTAGAGATTATGTAAAGAAAATAAAATAAAATCTTAAAATTAAAAAAAAAAAAGCCTCATATACCTTTCCTGATGAAGGAGGAGTTACTTTGTCTCCTGCCTGCCCTCTGGGGAAATCATGTTTGAGCCACCACCATAGTAGTAAACCACTCAGATTTATAAGAAACACAATTTACAAGCTAAGGAATGTCAGCTCCTCATGTGACTAAGTAATAATGTAGGGCAGTGGCGCAATTGCAGACGTTGGCTTACTCTGGAGAATGCTGTTGATTTGGGCTCCTTGCTCGCAGAACCGCGGCAAGCAAATGCACAGAGGAGGACCTTCACCCACAGGTCCCTCCTGGCTTGTGCAAAATCACAGAAGTATCTGGGAGGTCGGTCAGCATCACGGTGGGGCTGGGAAAAGGCCCCAAGGCAACAAAACCCACTTGACTCTGACTGGGTGGGCGGGTGAAAGCCCTGCAGCACAGTCCACACCCGGCCACTTGCTCTGTTGTATAAGTTGGGCAAATCTTGTCACTTCTCCCAGATGCAAGAATTGGGCCAGGTGGTGGGAAAGGTCTCTTCTGCATCTGACACCTTATGAAAATAAGATTCAGGGTCCAAGGCCCCATCCTTATGTATTCAGTGTGCCTACACTCAAGTTAGAAAAAGAAACTTCAGTTTCTATGGAAACGGTGGGGCTGGCTTATTGAGAGACCCCCCTCAGAAAACCTCCTCCAGCCTCTCCTGGCCTGTGATTCAAATCTGTGTTTCCACCACGGAGGAGCCAGTAGAATTTATGAGGGATCTTGGGCTCCCTAATCCCATTAGCAACTTGCCTGAGGATTTGGCCTCATTCACCCCTTGCTCCCCTTCCAATATTCAGACACATTTAGGTTACATTTGGTTGAATATCGAGGAGCTATTTTAAAATGGTGATAAAAAGAACTCATCACATTTGGCCAAGCCAAATTTCAAGTATTCCAACCGTTCTTTTGCGCCTCTTACTGGAGCTCAGAGAAGGTATAGGCTCCCATCACCTCTGTAATATAATCCCCGATATCATGGGACGGCCAACGTTGCTGTCCCTGAATAGGCAGAGCAGATATCACCCAATGATTTCCAGAAGATTCAGTCTATCGGAGCAATGCCACGTGTAATTTTAATGTGCCACAAAATACTGTTTTCCATTGTCATTGCAAGTTTATGATCATTTGACAGTTGAACACTTTCTTGTCCATCAGGTGGCAGAGGGGAGACTCTATCAATAGTACCCATTCCCTTAGCCCTCAGAAAATGTCTATAAATGTACCACCATTGAAAGGCGACAAACTTTTTTATGGATTCACAGTGACTATTAGCCTTCTGCTTGACAGCAGAAGGGAAAAGATCCATTTTCACATATCCTGGGGCAGAATAAAAGGGAAAATGAGGAACTACCTGAGAAATGTTCCTGAAAATGCCAAAAATCAAAGCCAAATGGTGTGAAGGCCCTAGTTCACCCTCGGCTCAATTCCATGGTCCCAAATTACAAAGGTTCTAGAGAAACAGAATACAGCAAAGCCATCCTATCCAGGTGAGGGGGGCGCAGAGAACCAGGGTCTCTAGGCTGGCTTAGCCATCTAAATGGTCTAATTAAACAAAAACAATTAGGGGTTGGCTTCCGTCCTGCACATTATTCCCCAACTGATGAAATCCCGAGGAATGGCAAGGAACCAAAATTGCTCAAGTGACTTCTTGTTTAACTCAGCCATTTAAGTGTTCATCGAGTGTTAAATTTTAATGTGTGTAAAGATTATTGCAAAACACACATGCACACACACATCAGGGGGAAAGTGTGAATATGCATACAGAGAGCCACACGTACAGGTCAAGAGGGAAATAGCTTCAGGGATATTTAGAGACTTAGCTTTTAGCAAAAGTCATTTTTCTCCCTCCAGTAAGCCTGTGAGCTTTTAATAGCCACTTTCCTTGATTGCTTCTAGATCATCGTTTGCTGCCAAGTGCCCCAATATGAATACGCAGACATTAGGTCTTGAGGGGAAAGAGGGATTTGAGAGAATCCTCATACCAGAATTCTGAAAGCTTTCCCAGCCTGAGTCAACCATGTCACTCTCCTAAATTATGCAATAAAATAAAGTCTCAAGTTCAGATTTCAAGAATCCTTCCTCTTAGTTCTGAATATTTTTATATTCTGAGTAGTTAGAAGTTTAGGAAAACGGCCTCCTTCCTCAGACTTCTTTCTATGTTTGTGCAAATATTATGGTGGCTTTGCAATTAAGATATTTTAGAAATATCTGACTGTCTAGAAAATGAATTGTTAAAATAATTTGTTATATTGAGAGCTAATGATACTAACTTGTTCTTTACTTCTTATTAATATTTTTTGGTAGAAATTATTGACACTTGATAGTTTTTTCTTAACAGGTAAGTACATGGTTGAACTAGACCCCGTTATTTGGCCCAGATTTTAAGAGTGGAGAAACCCTGGCATAGTCTTTGTTCTAATACAAAAAAACAAAAACAAAAACAAACACAAATAAACACACAAAACCTAAAAAAACAAAAAGCAAGCAAGCAAATAAAAAAAACAATAAGGAAGCAAAGGATCAAAGACACTGGTGAGGGAACACAGGTGCCCAGTACTTCTTCCCTTAGCACCTCCCCAAGGGACAGGACTTACCGGTTACCTATCAAGTGAGAAACCTGGATCTATGGATTTACTGGCATTTATATCATTTAACCTGGCCACGAGCTTCCCAACAGCTGCAATCAGGACTCAGGGGTCCATTCCGTATCAAATTCTAGATTTTTTGATGTGCCACTACTGCATACTCAATCTGTTTTTTGTTTTTGTTTTTGTTTTTGTTTTACCAAAACACTGTATCTAAAGGAGATTTCTGTCAGTTGGGTCACACCAACCACCATGGTGAACTAATAATATTGATCTTTGAAGAGTGCACTATTCTTCCTTTTAAAAGAATTTCCCTTTTTAATTTTCCATAACCACTTGCATAATGGAAATAATTCTGAAAAGGAGGTCAGTATATCTGAAACACTGCATTTACTGAATACCCAGTACTCGAACGGGTGTTGAGTTTGCTTCCAAAGTATATTTAAAGGTACAGACCTTGCCTGGAATGAAGTTTGGAAGAGGGGAACCACCAAAACCTAAACAAGAACTCAACATTACAAACAAATATCCCCACTTATATTAAACACATAGTACTTGCCAGGCACTGAGCTAGGCGGTTTACACATATTATTTCTAGTTTTTCTAGCACTTATTCATAGTAAGTTATGAGACATTTTATAGATAAATTATGTTCCAAGAGATTGAGAATTCTTAGATATTACACAGAAAATATCAAAAGATCCCAGGTGGGATTAGAACTAGGAATATTTTATCTAAAGCTGATATTTCTTCCACTAGATCACATTGTCTCTCAGAAACCAAACAAGAGTTCACAATACTCTTTCCTACCTGTCCTTTCAAAAAGAGGCAAATAATAAAAGAAACATGTGTTTAAAATTTTTATTAAAATGTTCTACTTAGTTATATCTACATCAAATCATTATGTCGTACGCTTTAAATACACGCCAGTTTTATTTGTCAATTGTAACTCAATAAAATTAGAAAGCAAAGTTGAAAATAAAGCCTTATGAAAGTCAGCCAAATCTATCATACATGCATCCTATATGAGTTTCAGATGGTGATCCTCAAGCACTGAAGACTGAGTTATCCGAAAATGATGTTCAGTTACAAAACATTAAATCTTGCCATCAAAGGCCAAGGGTCTTTTTGTTCCTTTTCATAATCTATGGAAGGAGGAGAGGAATTCATCCTGAGATTTTAGAGAAGGTGCTGATGGGAATGTGTTGTCAATATTCTGGATCCCCAGCTCGAAACTTAGAACATGAAATTACCTTTGTTAGATTACTGAACGGATACTCAAATGTAGGCAGAAAACAAGGCCACAAGCCATTCTGGGCTGCCTGGTTCTATAGGGTTCTCAGAACATGGGACTTTCCAGAGTTAAAACCAGTAACGTTTCAAGAAAACTAGAGCAAGCTGATCACTCTTTCTCTGAAATATACTTCTCTTAGAATTTTGATTCTGGACAGAACTTTGAGTCTAGCTACTTCAATAAACACACTATTTTGATGGTGATCTATAAGGAGGTTAACTCATAGTGCAGGTTCAACATCAACAGAAGTAACAGGCCCACCACATTACAGTATAGTGGGTATTATTATATTTATGAAATATCAGGCGATTTTTATTCTTTTAAAGTGTTCTCTATTTTTCTGAATTCCACTTGCCCATTTGGGCTTTGGGGATGAGGCCATTTCTCCAGGAGGCCCCCACATTTACCTAACAAATAGTAAAATAAAAGCTATGACAGATTTTGGCAAAGAGAGGATCAGAACTGATCTGTTTAGAGTCTTGCTGGGCTCCTGCATAGCCTGGAAGCCATCTGGAAAATCCTGTTTGTTTTGTGAAGGGATGTGGAGAGTGGCTGTTGATACTGGTCGTCTTAGAAGTGGAGAGTGCAGCCCTCTTGTAGGACAGAGGAGAGATGGTGTTGCTAAGGCATAGGAGCCAAAGGGCACAACTGAGCTGATTTTCAGGTTATATATAACTCAAAGCAATGCTGCAACCAATGAGGATAGAGCAGCCCACGTGTTTACCAGCAGCAGTCAATACTGAGAGATGTCAGCAGGGTGAACTGAGATGCCCAGATGGGCCATCATCATCCAGAAATTGGCTATTATTGACAGAGACTCACCTAATCATCACTTCCAAAAGAGTAAGGCCACACTGGACAGAAGGTACAAGGGCTCTTCTCCATTCTCCTGAGGGCACAAGACCCTCCTCCATACAACAAGACTCATCTCAGAAAAGAAGAAGATGTAGGTTCAGCTCTGAAAACTTGAATGTTAACCTGAAGTTGAAACAAACTTTGGGATTTCTGTTGAAAAATTAATCTGAAACAATTTTTTAAAAAGATTTTATTTATTTATTTGACAGAGAGAGATCACAAATAGGTGGAGAGGCAGGCAGAGAGAGGAGGAAACAGGCTCCCCGCTGAGCAGAGAGCCCAACACAGGCCTCGATCCCAGGACCCTGAGATCATGACCTGAACCGAAGCAGAGGCTTAACCCTCTGAGCCACCCAGGCGCCCCTGAAACAATGTTTAAAATTATTTAAACTTACCAATGTAAGAACATGTTTTGCCTCTCCACTTACTCAATTCTTCTTTTATTTCTATCAGTAAAACTTTTTTTTAAAAGATTTTATTTATTTGACAGAGAGAAACACGGCCAGAGAGGGAACACAAGCAGGAGTGAGAGAGAGAGAAGCAGGCTTCCCACTGAGCAGGTAGCCCGATGTGAGGCTCAATCCTGAGTCTCCGGGATCATGACCTGAGCCGAAGGCAGTCGCCCAACCAACTGAGCCACCCAGATGCCCCTATAAGTAAAACCTTTACGATTTTTTTTAGTTCTTGCATACACATCTTAAAAGGTTTATTCTAGTTATTTAATCTTTTTGGCAACAATTACAAGAATAAGAATTTTAAAATAAATTATTAATGGATACATCTGGTATGTAGAAAACCCTTTAAAAATGTACTTAAAACTTTATATGTCTGGCTTTTAGAAATCTTATCACTGTTAAAGATTGTAAGCAATTTTTTTAGATCTTATTTTGCATTTTTAAAATATTTCTTTTATGATAACCATTTAGTTTTCTTGTTCTATAATTGATGTAAGACTTCTACTAGTTGAATTAATGAATTAGTTGAATTAACTAATAATTATAACAAGATCACTGAAGCTAAAGTGTATATAAGTCACTGAAAGTTCAACTTCATATGACATATACATAATAAGAAAGAAAAGACAACAGTTTCCTATAGCAAGCAAGTAAACATCATAGTTTCAAGGTTAATGGCTCTATGATAATTATTTCATTGAATTTCAAGTAGATTCATACAGGAGAGCTCTTTTTTTAAAATTATTATGTTATGTTAGTCATCATACAGGATGTCATAGTTTTTGATGGGGTGTTCCATGATTCATTGTGTATAATACCCAGTGCTCCATGCAATCTGTGCCCTCCTTAATACCCATCCCTGGGCTCACCCATCCCCCCACCCTCTCCCCTCTAAAACCTTCAGTTTGTTTCTCGGAGTCCATGGTCTCTTGTGGTTCGTCTCCTCCTCTGATTTCCCGTCTTTCATTTTTTACCTCCTTCTCCTAATGCCCTCCATGATATTCCTTATGTTTTACAAATAAGTGAAACCATATGATAATTGACTTTCTCTGCTTCACTTAGCATAATCTCCTCCAGTCCCATTCGTGTTGATGCAAAAGTTGGGTATTCATTCTTCCTGATTGAGGAATATTCCATTGTGTATGTGGACCACATGTTCTTTATCCATTTGTCTGCTGAAGGGCATCTCACTTCCTTCCACAGTGTGGTGATTGCGGACATTGCTGCTATGAACATTGGGTGCATATGGCCCTTTTTTTCCCACTACATTGTGTCTTTGGGATAATACCAAGTAGCGCAATTGCTGGGTCATAAGGTAGCTCTATTTTTAACATCCTGAAGAACCTCCACACTATTTTCCAGAGTGGCTGTACCAACTTGCATTCCTACCAACAGTGGAGGAGGTTTCCCCTTTCTCCACAACCTCTCCATACAGGAGAGCTTCTTGCAAACATACTGGTCATACTTCAATATTCTGATGACAAGATACAGAGTAAATAAAAATCTGCTAGGAAAAACCTTCAGCCCAATATCCCTATGTTTATATGGTTTAGTGTCTTCCAAGTAACCGTGTCTAAATCTTTGCTAGCTCTTCTTGTCTATATTATGAAATGTAATAGCAAGCTCAGGGCTTTATCCTCTGCAACACTGGGACCTACAGGCTAAAGTGTAATCCCTGAAAGAGTCAGCTCTCAAAAATTGTATGGCCTTTGATTTTTCCTTGAATTTTAGCCAAGGCCTAATTAAAGAAAGTGAAGTCTAGAATTTTTCACAGAATCGTTATTGGCAAGTAGTCGTAATTTTAAATTTCTGCTTTATACTTTATTTTATTCTGCTTCATATACGTTGACTAGAATTTCCCAAACAAGCTTAAATAATGTGAATAACAAAGAGCTTCTTTAAAAAAAAATACAACAGTGAAAATCTTTGCCTCATCACCTGTTTTAAATGGAAGACATCCACATTCCATTCTTAGGGTGTTGATTTATAGTTCTTCAGTTATTTCTTTTATTATATTGAGGAAAGACTCGCTGGTTCGTAATTTGTCCTGAACAATAGGCTTTGAATTTTATCAAATGCCATTTGAGCATCCCTTGAGATTACTGTTCTCTTTCAGCCTATTAAAGTGATTTTTAAAATGTATTTTCTTTTTTTTTAAGATCTATTTATTTTTACTTTTTAGAGAGAGAGCATAGACAAGGTGGGGGGGAGCGGAGGGAGAGAAACTCAAGCAGACTTCATGCTGAGCACAGAGCCCCACACAGGACTCAATCTCATGACCCTGAGGTCATGATCTGAGCTGAAATCAAGAGTTAGATATTTAACTGACTGAGCCACCCAGGCTCCCCTAAAATGTCTTTTCTACAAATAAAGTATCTTAGCACTTCTCTGAGAATCTCTCCTTGGCTATGGTGGACAATACATTAATTTGGTCACACGAAGGGGTGTGGATGGGCACTACTTGTGTTGAATGGACACTTAGAGAAGCCGCAGAACAGCCACCATCTCCTTGACTTTCCTGTCCTGATGGAGAAGGACCTGGGTGGGATACAGCCTGGGTGGGTCTCCACTCCTGGCTGCTTCATCTATTTTCTGGGAGGTTAGAAGAACTAGAAAATGCCCAGTGGCCTGTGCAACAGAGGGACCTTGAAGGGGAGAGTAAGAGGCTCTGTAAGAAAGGCAGAGCCTTTGGAGTCCAGCCTCGGCAATTAGCCAGAGGTCCCCTGATCTTTTACTGAAAACACCCACACTTGTTAAGCTTGCTTCTTGCTAAACTACTGATGGGTTAGGAAGGGCATTCTAGAGCCCAACAAGGCTTAATGTACCTCGGTCATATTTAAATTTGCTAGTGCATTTTAGAATTTTTGCATATATATTCATATATACATCTATTAATATATATGCAGAACTTTTTCTGTATTTATCTATCTACCTATCATCTATCTATTTATCTATCTATACCAGCTTTGTCACTTTAGTCAATTTAGTTTATATCCCTAATTTTCAGTGTCTCCATTTACAAAACAAAAATAATAATCTCCTACTTTATTAGATGAAGAGGTAGTAGTGATACAGCAATGGGCACAGTGTCTGGCCCATAAGATGCCCAATAAACATTAGTTCTTCTATGGGTATTATTCTTGTGTTCCCTTCATTGCCAATATTTTTATTTACATATCTGATTAGATGTTATACAGTATGTGATTCTTTGTGGACTGTGTATCATAGCCTTACAACATGGCTCTCTGTCCTTTTTATGTTTTGTGCTTTGGATTCTATTATTGTTAATTTCCATTTGTTATTGTTTGGTTTTTGGTATGTAACATCTTTGTTCACCCTTTTTATGTCACTTTTTAGGTTATTTTGTTTTCTTTTCATAAATCACTTTAAGTATCTTTGTATTTTAACCTGTTTATTAGTTGTCATAAGTCATATGTTAGGACTTATTTTTGTCATCTTGTTTTTTATGCTTCCCTGATATTTGGCTCATTTCTCCCTCATACAGACTACATATTATTTAATTTCATTTTCCCTAATGTCTTGCTTTTAATTTTATTAGTAAATTTCTTTAACTTAAAAATGATGGACATCAAAGAGGGCACCTGATATAATGAGCACTGCGTATAAGACTGAGGTATCACCGAATTCTACCTCTGAAACCAAAAATACATGCTATATTAATCAATTGAATTTAAATTAAAAAAAAAAGTAACATACATGTTTCCAGGCCCACTTTTGTTGTCCCACTTCTGTCCACCTGAGTATCATCTCAAAAGTATGACCATAGATCCTGAAGTGTTTTGATAAGGAATATAGATTCTACTGAAGAATACATTACATGGCAAGTAAGTATAAGAACCAACGTTTTAAAAAATCCTGCTTGAATGACTTTTTCTTTCCATAGGAAAGAAACCCTTCCAGTCGTGATCCTCTTTTCTCCCTGTTTTCTTCCTTGAATGTGTTCAGGTTGCATATGTTACTTATGCATTCCCTCTTCTATAGTGTGTCTGGGTTAGGCTCAAGACTTGGGATTCTGCAAGTGTAGAAAAATAATTTATACAGTTCAATAGCTAACTTGGACCATTTATTGGTCATTACATATGCTTTTTATGCATGGCGTAGAGATTGAGTGGTAAGATTCAGGGAAACTCACCACACATAATTGAGCCTACATTATCAAATTTCAGAAAAATATGATACTTGATTCCTTGCTTATATGAGATAAGGAACTAAGTTTGCTTCTTTTTCCTCCAGCCCCAACTCCTTTTCAGTATTTTCCACCCTTGTTATGAGATTAAAACCAGGCTGCTGTTATTTTTGAAATGTGTATGTCCTTCATGCTCTCTTTCAAGAAAGAATTATAAACACACACACACACACACACACACACACACACACACACACACACATCAGATCTTCCTTGACTTACAATGGGGATACATCCAGAAAAAGCCCATTATAAATGGAAAAGGTCATGGGTTGAAAATGCATTTAATACAGCTAAACTGCTGAACTCTATAGCTTAGCCTAGCCTAACTTAAACATGTCCAGAATGCTTATATTAGACTACAGTTGGGCAAAATCATCTAACACAAAGCCTATTTTATAATAAAGTGTTGAATATGTCATGTAATTTATTGAACATTGACCTGAACATGAGAAACCATGTTGACTGCACAATACAGAATGGTGGTACATGTTTTGATTGTTCACCCTGGCAACTGTGTTGCTGACTGGGAACTATGGTGTCCACTGCCCAGCATCATGAGAGAGTGACATTCTGCATATCACTAGCCCAGGAAAAGGTCCACATTCACAATTCCAAGTACGGTTTCGACTGAATTACTATTATTTTCCTACCATCAAAAGTTGAAGGATCATATGTTGGGGAGCATATATATGCACATATAACTTAAAATCATTTAGACCTCATGCATTCTTGAGAGCATGTTTGGAGACTAATAGGGGAATACAGCTACTCATATACCCTTGATGGAAGAGACATCCTTCTCCATGGAGGAAGGTCACCCTCTTTCACTGAAAGCACAGTTTCAGGAGGGACGCCCATGGAGTGATGAGGGCAGGAGAGAGAGCACCCTCCTAGCCAGCCAGACCAGCCAGATCAACCTTGGCAATCAATCAATGACTGATATCGCAGCCAGAGCACGCTCACATTCAGAGACCTCGTGAATTCTTAAACCTTTGCTTCTTTTCAACATTTTTCAGTGTTGACAGCTTAATTCAATAACAGTACCAAAGAGAATAATGTGAAACTTAGGGCAAACAATGAGCTTTTTATCTATATTCAGTTTATAGTGAATTATATCAATAAAACCATTGCTTGGATAGATTTTGTGTACTGAGAAATAAATGAATACAGTGAAGGATTAGGTTGAGGCTAAAGATAAGTATCCTGGAAAAGAAGTTTGTGGTCATTTTTCAGCAAATAATCTGGTGCATATCCCAACAGTATTATGTTTACAAGGTCATGAGTTACTAATGCTTTGGATCTACTTCCGGAAGTGCAGGTTACCTCTCCCTGGACTGGTGCCCACTGCCCTGCGAGGTAAGTGGGCTCTGCTTTCCTCTGCACATTGTACAGATGGGAAAATTACCAATGGACTTCAGTCACAATTCTGGCAAGCATCCCGCATGCATGGTGAAGAGCAGAATTTGTTTGGAACGAGTCTCTCTGTTCTTTTTTAACTAAACCTTTCCAGAAAAATCCTTCTTTGAAGGTGATATTTCCTACATAATGCTGTCTGGGCAGATACATGGTTAGCTCAAATGCTAACCATCTGTGGGCATAAGCCCTTCTCTTATCAAAAGTTGATGCAGGCAGCATTTGCTGCAATAGTACTGCATTTAAAACATCCAGATCTTGTTTGATTGCAAGAACAAACACTTTTTTTGTTCTTACTCGCAGTTCTGTGACTTGGCTGTGGCTTCTGTACTGGATTGGGTCCACTTTATGTGTTTTCTCATCCCTAGCACTAAAGTCAACGTGGCTTCTATCCAGCGTGCACTATTACTAAGAGGAGACCTGGAGTGTAAGAAGGCTGGTTGAAATTTTCGGTGCCTCTTAGAGCCTTCCTTTGGAACTGACACACTATTCATTCCCCCTGTGCCCTCCTGTTCATAGCAACTCATGTGATCAAATAGCCAAACCAGTGAGGAGGGTTAGTAGTATTTGTGTCCCAGCGTGGGGGGCAAAGAATAAATATTTGCTGAATAATAATATAATCTACCACAACCCATGTTCTTGGTCTCAAATATTGATGAACCTTCTCTCTGCTTTCAAAATAAACTCATACCCTCCTTGAGGAGAACAGTCTAAAAGGTGCTGGATTTGGCATCCAGGATCTTGTACTAACCTCTACAGAAAGCCCCAGATATGGTGCCTGTTGGTCTACACCCCCATGAGCTAAAAGAAAAGTTACGTGTATCTTTTTTTTTTTTTTACGTGTATCTTTTTTTGAACACACACACACTCACACACACTCACACACACACACCATGTAAAGATAAAACAAGACTAGGGTAGAGGCAATAAATAACCTCATTGGAAAAGGGGAAGCCCAGACTAGTTGCCGGTCTATTAAAAGCCTGAATTCCCTCTGGTCATATGTCCCTTGTGAACATACTTTATAAGAAACAGCCCTGAATCTCAGCAGCTTGTGAAAACCCTCAGTCGTTTCTCACACACTGGTCTGTGGGGCAGGGTCACCACTGTTCCTGTCTTCTTACTCAAAGCCCACAATGGAAGAGCAGCTACTATCCTCTGGGGCATGTTGCCCCATCATGGTGGGCAGGCATGCAAGGGGATTGGTGGAAACATAGACACTGTTGTAACAAACCACGTTACATTAGCCAAGACATGTGTCCAAGCCTAGCATTAATATTATACTCTTGTGGCAGGAGAAGAGGGAGAGAATATTTGCTAAACAATAATAGGATCTACAAAGAATGAGATACATTCTAGGAAATTTTTCCTTTTCCAAAGGAGCCCAGTGTAAGTAACCTTTCTTAATGCCGGAAGATCCCAGGGAATACTTAAATGTTCTTCATGTGAATTATTTTGTAAGCACAAGAGTAAGTGATACTTACCCATGGAATAAAGGGAAAGTGCATAGAAGTACATAAATTCCACTTTGTACAGAAAGCTGAAAACAGTTCAACAGAGAATTGGGCATCAGTTCGAATTACCAATTTTAAAAAAAGGCAGGAGACAGAATGATATAGATGAATTTCACATATTCAATAAGGTAATCTGTAATTCTTTCTCTCCCTGTGCTGCCTTAATGAAAAAGTAGATAATTCCCAGGGCACTAGACTAAGGTTTATTTGAGAGGCCAATGTTGGATGTGCACAGAAGAATTAGAGCAGAAATATTCTGCAGAAAGAATTCATGAAGCTACAAGAAAGGTTGATCCCATGGTTAAGGAAGTTATGTGTCTGTCTCAGAGAAGTCCATCTTTCTTTATAAAGTTGTCACAATATTTCCAAGCAACCAAGTACTACTAAGGTTAACATCAGAATGTCAACTTGGTTCCAACCATACATTAATCAGGCAGGGCTTAGCATCAATCTCCAAGAGCCTTAGAACAAAGCAGAGTACAAAGAGATAAAACAAGTTTATCTTTCCCACTCTTCGAAGAATGGAAACTTGGACTCATGGCCGTGAGAGTCTTATTCTTTCGCATTCCAGATTGAAACATCACATTAGTGCATCCCAAACTCAGATGCTCAGCCTCTGTCGATATGTGGACCCTACCATCACTCATGGAATCTGATTTTACATACGTTGTGGGTTGGTCCACTCTAATTTTTAAGACCAATTTGCCCGTGGAATTTCTGAGTCCAGCTCATAGCCACCTTGATGGATAAAAAGATACTTGCAAATCAAGCAAGACATCACGAAGCTAAAGAAATTACACATCCAGAGGCACCTGGGTGGCTCAGTCAGTTAAGTGTCTGCCTTCGCCTCAGGTCGTGATCCCAGGATCCTGGGATTCAGTCCAGCATCAGACTCCCTGCTCAGCAGGGAGCCTGCTTCTCCCTCTTCCTCTGCCCTTCCCCGTCTCCTTCTCAAATATGTAAATGAAATTTTAAAAAAGAAAGAAAGAAAGAAATCACACATCTGACTAAGTTATCCTAGAAAATCACTGATAAGCATCAAACTAGATAAAAAATTTGTAAAACCTAAATTAAAGTAGCAGGTAGGGAGAGAAGTTTAAATTCAGCATTTAGAAAACTAGCTATGATTATTTGCATATTCCATTAACCATATTCCATAAAACCATTGATTTTACAAATCCCACCTTTAATTAAACAAACAAACTAAACTTGGCTTTCACCAAGGAATAAGATATGTAGTCCTTCTGGTACTGAATGGTCGGTCCCTATAGAGAATACATCTTCCACAAAGATGCCTGACTATGTGCAGACAAGTCAAGGAAATAAGAACGAAGATGTTGCTTGCAAAAAATAAAAGGCACCTTTTGTTTCTCAGTTAACATGCTTCATAGCAGCTAATTTGTGCAAAGTTCTGCACTACCCATACATATACATATATATTAGATAGGTCCAGGTGAAAACCTAAAGAAGGCAAATATGGAATCTTCTCTCAGGAGCTCACACTTTAGGAGCGGAGACTAACCACTCACATACACACTCACACATATGCACACACACACGCACAAGACTTTAATACAAGGTAGAAAATATCAACATTCGGAAAAAAAGTAAATCAGCAATTTAAAGTACAAGGCCCAGGAAAATGATGCTCCCAGCTGAAATGAAACCTAGAATGCCAAAAGTAGTAATACAATATCCTGAAAATGCAGAAAAAAATGCTAACTTTTAATGAAAGGTCATCACACATGAGAAAAGGAAAAGCATATTGTTAGCAAAGGGAAGATAGAAAAAAATTCGAGGAGGAGGGAAAATGTTGGCAAGCATTGAAAAAGAGGTTATTTCAATTACTCAAGTATGTGAATGTTAAATTAATGATTTTTGCGCACTGGCAGAAATTAATGAAATTATCAGTGCCTGACACTCTTTATATTAGGGTCCTTAAGATAATTGCAAATGTGATTAGAAACAGTGTCAGTAAAAGAACTCTATGGAAGAGAAAAGAAAATCAGCCCAAGAATGGATGAAATATGGATATAGCAACTTTTGAGTGTATATATACATTCAAATAAATACACACAAATTAATATGAGTCCATTTAAAATAATATAGCTGAATATCCACTTAGGACAGTTTTAGAAATGGAATTGCTGGGGGAATCTTACTACTTATAGATTGGTTATTTTTACCTTTGAAACCTGGAATTTACCAGGCCGATTTATCTGGTACAATTTGCACTCACTTTAAAGAACACAGAATACGGCACAGCAGATAATCTTGGTTTTTCAAGAGTCAGGCCCACTGAAGCGACTTCTATAAGGAAATAACCTGTCCCCTAAATAAGGGGGAAACAAAAATATAATCTTAGTGTGATAATTATGTTTCAGGTATTATCCCACACAATATCTCCTTTCTAGTCCATTCCATTGGAAGGATATGGTTTTTCACATACCGAATATCCTACTGTATCCAAAGGCAACTTTATTTGCTTTATTTTTACCTTCTTAGGAGAAATAGCTCAGTGATGTGATTATTTATTTTAATTCTTTCTTGTTAAAAAAGAAAACTCTTAAGAGAGGATTTTGCCTAACTGAAGAAGTACTTATCTGGGGGCCCCTGGGTGAGTCTGCCTCTGGCTCAGGTCATGATTCCAGGGTCCTGGGACCCAGCCTGGCATGTGGCTCCCTACTCTGTGGGGGGGGGGGGGTCTGCTTCTCCCTCCTCCCCTGCTCCTGTGCTTGCTCTCTCTCTCTCTCTCTCTCTCTCTCTCTCAAATAAAGACATAAAATCTTTTTTAAAAAGTACTTCTCTGGTTGCATATCAAAGTACTTTTTTAAAATGCGTAACTTTTACTATTCTTGTGTTACATAGAATCGTAATTCTGTTGATGACTTTTATTTGGGATTTGGGATTATGTGTATTTTTTGTAAAATATTAGGTGTTGGGAAGAATTGTAATCTTGTTAATATTATTAAAATCTGTGAATTTTTAACTTTATTTTCACCAGGAAATAGGGTTTGCATAATTTCTGGTTTTCAATTCTGGGGTCCATTCTGTAAATGTTTCATGGAGGCTTGAAAAGGAGATGAGTTCTTTCTCTGGGTGTGGACCTAGGACACGAAGTTTATAAATTAAATCATACCAATCCTCTGCTTCTTATTTGTATTTGCTATTTAAACATCAGCGCTCTAGGTTCCTCCCAGACATCCCACCCGCCCTCCACTCTGTTGTGGGTAATTACATGCATTCAGAGCCAGGCTGCCCATGTGAAGTCCAGGTTCCGTTCTTCCCAGCTGTATCATCTTGGTCAAATTAATGTCTCTATTAATATCTCCATTTGTTGGGACGTCTGGGTGGCTCAGTTGGTTAAGCAACTGCCTTCGGCTCAGGTCATGATCCCAGAGACCAGGATCGAGTCCCACATCGGGCTTGTATTCCCCCTCTGGCTGTGTTTCTCTCTGTCAAATAAATAAAATCTTAAAAAAAAAAAAAAGATCTCCATTTGTGAAATAGAAATAAGCATCCCCTATATCATAAGAATAGCTTTAGATGAAAAAATATCAAGGAGACACATACAGCAATGGGCACAGTGTCTGACAGCTAAAGTGCTCTATAAACATTAGTGGATTATTATTGGTTTTAGATTCTTATTTTGGTATAGCAATGCCAAATTTATTTTTTTGAATTTATTTTTGTTATTTATTATTTTGGTATTTTGGTATTTATTATTATTGGTATTATTGTCATCATGCTCGGTTCACTTCTAGTACTTTGAAAATTTGTTACTTTTCCCTTTTACAGGCATGTACTTGCAGAAAGACAGAATGGTTGGTCTTTGATCAAACTGATCAGAACATTTTTCTCTGTAAAGCAAAACAACATAGCGTGTTGGCCATTCAAAAGCATCCATTTTTCAGACTAAGCTACCAGACCAATAGATCTGAAGAGGGATCCTCTCTCTTACCCCATTAAAACCACCTGGAGGGTGCCTGGGTGGTTCAGTGGGTTAAAGCCTCTGCCTTCGGCTCAGGTCATGATCTCAGGGTCCTGGGATCAAGGCCCATATCGGGCTCTCTGCTCAGCAGGGAGCCTGCTTCCTCCTCTCTCTCTGCCTGCCTCTCTGCCTACTGGTGATCTCTCTCTCCGCCAAATAAATAAATAAAATCTTAAAAAAAAGAAAAAAAGACACCTGGAGAGAGGTACCTTGGTGACTCAGTCGGTTATGCATCTGACACTTTTTTTTTTAAGATTTTATTTACTTACTTGACAGAGAGAAACATAGCTAGAGAGGGAACACAAGCAGGGGGAGTGAGAGAGGGAGAAGCAGGCTTCCCGCCAAGCAGGGAGCCCGATCCGGGGCTCAATCCCAGGGCCCTGGGATCATGACCAAGCTGAAAGCAGGCACCCAACGGCTGAGCCACCCAGGCGCACCAGCAAATGGCTCTTGGTTCCAGCTGAGGTTGTGCTCGCAGGTTGTGAGATTGAGCCTCTGTTAGTCTCGGTGCTCAGCACGGAGCCTACTTAAGATTCTTGCTCTGTCTCCCTCTGCCTCTCCACCTGCCCACTCTCTCTCCTTCTCTAAAAGCATAAAAACAAAAACTACCTGGAGAAACTAAAAATCATTCCTGTTTTAGTGTTTCTGATTTACCAGGTAGACTGTCAGAGACAAGCATGTAAGTAGCAGAGAGAACAAAGGCAGTTATCCACGCTGAGAGGCAGGTGTGGAAGAGAGAGGGGCCTCAACCTAACCACAGCTTGCACGGAACGTTCCCGAGCTGGTCCACATCCATTCAGGTGCCGTGGGTAGAGATGAGGCCTTACAATGCACTCCCCTACCGGAGGAACAGGAAGTAAGGGCAGGTTCATAAAATTAGATAAAAATGGAAGTGGGCTTTAGTCAGACAGTGGATGGCATGTTTTCTCTGTTCCAGCTAAACCCAGACTTCGGGGGGAAAGATACACCCCCCACCAAAGCAGTTGTATTACCTGAATGAGAACCTCTAGAACCAGCGAGGTGAGAGAATTAGTTAAGAAAGATGGCTCAGGGAAGGCTTTGCAGAAAATCCGGTTGCAAGTCTAAAGGATGAATAGGCATTCACCATGGAGGAGCAAAGAGTTGATAGAGGGAAGATACAAGGGAAACAGACAAAGACAGAATGGGCTACAAAGTCAGCAGAAAAGAAAAAAAAAAACACCTTAATTTTAAGTAAGATGAATAAAGATTGTAGGTTAGTAGACAAGTTAGAAGTATGCATTCCAGCTGTTTAAACTTGGGCTGCTCAACCTCGAGAGCCGCCCACCTGCTGGCGGTGAGAACCATCAAGGGACCAGCAAGCATTTAGTCCAGGGCAAGCAAACCAAGATTAAGTTTTATTATTTTACTATTTTTGCAGTGTTCTTTGGTTTATTGTTACCGTTGCTTCATCTTTAATATCTTTAAATTAGGGGATACGAAATTAACAAGTAACTTCTTGAATGAAAATACACAGGGCTGGTGCAGGGTAGGGAGAAAAGGACACCAGCCTTGCTGAGCGCATGCTACTCAATTATTTAGGGAAAAAAACCCCCCACAAATCAAGAGCCTTAACACTCAATGTTTTCCCACTTTAACTCAGTAGTTCTACTTCTGGGCATCTACCCTAAGTAAATATTCTGAAATATGTAGAAAAATATTTATGCACAAAATTTCATTACAGTATCATTTATGGTAGCAAAAAAAAAAAAGACACCTGGCAACAAAAAGATTTCAATCAGACAACTATGAAAAATGATGTTTACCAAACATTTATAATTCCGTAGAAAATGTATACAAATACATGAAGACAGGACATAATAATTGTGTACGTTAAATTCACAACCCCACATTTGTTTATATATCTGCATAAACAAAAAAATAAGACTCCATAAACATGCTAATGGCTACGTTGGGCGGTAAGATTACAGGTAAATTTTCCTTTTAATGTGTTATATTCTCGAATTTTCCAAAATCAACATTTATTACCTCCATTCTAACAATACTGTTCATCTAAGCAGAGACTGTGGGATCCTGAGCATAGCATAGTTTAGGGACTCTCTTGGTAGAGATGTGTGCAGGGAAAGATTTGGAATTCCCCAACCTCTACGCCTTTCTGATGGATTTCCTTACAGATGTTTCTTCTGGAGAGGGAGAGCGTAAAGCCGCAGCCACGCCCACGCACTCCTGACCCCCAGCTGTTTACATGGAAGGTGACAACATACTGTGACCTGGAATGCATCCCAAGCAGTCCTTCAAGCCAGTAGTGATATTTCACAGGGTAGAGAAGGCTGGTGGAAGGAAAACACTCCCTGCTTCTTTGGAACTTCCTAAATGTGATGACGCACGCCACCTGCCAGGCCCCTCATTGCCACCCGTCCTATCTCCTCTGCCCGTCACAGCTCATGTCTTTTTCATTTCAGCCCCGGTGCACACTCCCCGCACTGCCTTGCGTGGCGAGCTGCAACCTGACCCCCGGTGAGGATGTCCCCACCCTATGCTGTGCTTGTCAGCGCCGGGCTCCACTCCAGAAATCAGGTGCCAAAAAAATCCAAGTTCATGCAGGATTCTTTTATGGACGAATTGAGCTTTCCCTAGTTATTAGAGAGGAGAGTCACTTGGTTGTTTTTAAAAATATATTTTTGGGCGCCTGGATGGCTCAGTCGGTTAAGCCTCTGCCTTCCTCTCAGGCCATGACCTCAGGGTCCTGGGATCGAATCCCATATCGGGCTCCCTGCTCAGCGGAGAGCCTGCTTCTTCCTCTCCCTGTGTCTGCCACTCCCCTTGCTTGTGTTCTCTCTCCTCCTCCTCTCTGACAAATCAATAAATTAAATCTTTAAATAAATATATATACACACACATATATTTGTTATTTATAGTAGAACTGTTGTTCTTTATTACAAACAAATTTCCTCAGGAAAATAACTTCTTTTGACACCGTAATACACATACTACCTCACTAATGACACCATATGGTCTATAGCACAATGAAGAATAATCTTTGCAATTAAAAAAAAGAAAACATTTAATCAGAGAAGTGGTCAAGTGAGTAACTTTTTGTCTCTCCAAGACATTTCCAGTTGTTACATATATATGGCTTATTCCTGAAAGTACACAATTTTGAAAATAATGACAGAAAAATTTCAGGAGTAATGTTTTCTTTTCTTTCTTTTTTTTTTTTTTAAGATTTTATTTATTTATTTGACATAGCGAGAGATCACAAGCAGGCAGAAAGGCAGGCAAAAAGAGAGAGGAGGAAGCAGGCTCCCTGCCAAGCAGAGAGCCCAATGCGGGCCTCGATCCCAGGACCCTGAGATCATGACCTGAGCCGAAAGCAGAGGCTTTAACCCATTGAGCCACCCAGGCGCCAGGAGTAATGTTTTTCAATCTTTTTCAGGAAATCCATAATTGCCAGACTTCTGAAAGCAAAAATCTAAATTGTAAGCTTCAATATTTTCCAGTTGCTTATTTACCAAGGCCTGGAGAATTTAGAAACCTGGCACCAAATCATAGTTAAAATGTGTGGCAATTGTATGTTCATATTCTTAAGATGCAAGGCCTAGAAAGAAGCCTCCCACATATCTGTTGAATATTGTTATATTCTGCTGAAAAAATTCTGTTATGTTTCTTATGATATGACTGATACCAGTTGGTGATTTTCTTACTTATTGAATGATTTTTTTTTGCTTTATTCATATATTTTCAGTTCTCTTCTGAGAGATATACATGGCAATATGAAAAAGCAAGCTAGCAATTTTCCATGGTTCCTGTGTTTTTCCTGCCACTCTAAAAATTTTCTAGAACAGATATTCTGTTACTGCACCCATTAAAATCTGAGTTTATTTCTGTTGTTGGTCCCACAGAGGGCCAGCTCTGAATTCCTCCAGGGGACATTTTTGCATGATCAGTTTTATACTGGGTGCCTGGAAGGGGAGAAGTCTCATCCAGTTTGATGCTAGCTTGCACTAAATTCTGGAAGCGATCCCCAGGATGCTAAGATCTGAGCACAGAAGTAAAGACAAAGCCATCGCCTTTCTAGCAGCTTCCAGAATAAAAAGAACAGACTTGTCGATTTTTCAAGGTGGAGCCATCTCCCTGTGAGAACCCAAGCTGACAGGCTACAAACTTCTTACCCCTTCTTACAAACTTCCTTTTTTTTTTTTTTTTTTAAAGATTTTATTTATTTGACAGAGAGAAACACAGCTAGAGAGGGAACACAAGCAGGGGGAGTGAGAGAGGGAGAAGCAGGCTTCCTGCTGAGCAGGGAGCCCGATGTGGGACTCATTCCCGGGTCTCCAGGATCATGACCTGAGCCCAAGGCAGTGGCTTAACCAACTGAGCCACCCAGGCGCCCCCTTTCTTACAAACTTCTTATAACTATCAGTTTTTCCACTAATGTCCTTGAAGGACACACCAGGGCTCACAACCACCGTTCGTTTTTATCTTCTTCCTCTTTTTCTTGTTTCTGAGTTCACATTCGCTTTTGTTTATTTATTTATTTTAGGAATACTATCTATACCATACAATTCACTCATTGTAATTTCACAATTCAAAGATTTTTAGTCAATTTACGGAGCTGAGCAACCAAGCCTAGAACATTTTCATTAGCCTCTCCAAAATTCCCTGGAGCACGTGTGGAGTCTATCCCTGCTCCAGCCCCCAACCACGAGCAGCCTCTGACCCACCTGCCATCTTTATAAATTCACCTTTTCTGAATATTTCCTTGAATAGAAGCATGGGATATACCATCTTCTGTGCCTGTCACAATGGTTTTGAGTGTCATCCATGTTGTAGCAGTTCCAGTATTTAATTCCTTCTAATGACCAAATCGTACTCTATTACATGGGTATACCCCACTTCATTTATCTGTTCACTACTTCATGACATTTGGGTTGCTTTCAGTTTTTGACTCTTAAGAACAGCCCGGCTGTGAACAGTCATGCATAAGTCTGTCTGGGGACACCAGTCTTCATTTTCCTTAGGTATATTCTTTTCTATTGTTTTAAGGTTTTTTTTGTTTTTTTTTTAAAGGAGGAGGCAGAGGGGCAGAAGGAAAGAATAGCAAGCCGACTCCTCATTGAGTGTGGAGCCCGACTTGGGGTTCAGTCTCATGACCCTGAGATCATGACCTGAGCTGAAACCAAGAGTGTGTTGCTCAACTGACTGAGCCTAGATGCCCCTCCTTAGGTATATTCTTAATAACAGTATTGCTGGATCATGTGGTCAGTTTATATGTAAATTTTTTTTAAAGATTTTATTTATTTATTTGACAGAGAGAGAAAGAGATCACAAGCAGGCAGAGAGAGAGAGGAAGAAGCAGGCTGCCCACCAAGCAGAGAGCTCAATGCGGGGCTCGATCCCAGGACCCTGGGATCATGACCTGAGCTGAAGGCAGAGGCTTTAATCCACTGAGCCACCCAGGTGCCCCTATATGTAAACTTCTCAAGAAATTGCCATGCTTTTCTGAAGTGTTAGTCCATTTAATGTTCCCACCAGTTTCTTTACATCTTTACCAACCCTTGCTTTTGACTGTCTTTTCTAATTAGGGTCATTTTTGCATATGTAAATTGGTCTTTCATTGTGGTTTTACTATGCATGTCCTTACTAATGAATGATAATGAGCATCTTTTTATGAACTTCTTAATAATTTGTATGTCTTCTTTGATGGGATGTCTGTTCACGTCTTTTGCTCACTTTTCATTGGGTGGTCTTTCTTCTTATTATTAACTTAGGCTCGATGAGCAATTGGGCTCTACAAAGCCTCTGCTCAGCCCTCTCCCTAGTCCTTCATTCTCCCTTTATTTATTTATCTTTCATTTACCAAATATTTTTTGAAGCTTGGATAATATAGATAAAATAGTTCAAAAAAAAAGAAAGAAAAGAAAAAGAAAGGACAATAATCCACGTATTTTACATATATATTCTTGGTAACTGTGCTCCACAAATTACCATGCGTATGAGGTCATGCAATTTGAGTTTTCATTCTCCGTCTTTTGGATTCTTCATTCTCCCTTTAAAGCACCCAGTCGCCTCTGTACAAATCGGAATTAAATTCAATTCGTGCTGAACTCTTCCCTGTTGCCATACTGTATTACTGATTATAATCTGTCCTTACTGCCTCAACCAATGCCCGGCTTGGTTTATCTCTGACATAAATGACCCATGGTTTGGACATTTTCTAGATGGGAAGAGGGATTAGCAGTGACTTGCCATTTCCCCAGGGAATCTGTTGGGTATTTAGGCTTCACAGAAACACTAACAGACTTTCAGAAGAATTTGTACAATTCTTCAAAAAAGTGTGATTGATTTTTGAAAAAATGAAGAAAATATATTTTTTTCAAAAGTAATTTCCTCAAGTTAAAAATAATACCGTATGTCAAACAGGGAAAAGAAAAAAGCACTAATAGTATCATTACCCTCAGAAAACCACTGTTTTGATTTGAGTATTTTTTTCTATATGTTTTACATAATTATGATAATACTGCTTATACAATTTGATTATGGTTTTTTACATAATACTTTGGCATCAGTATCTTTCCCTGTTACTATAAAAAATTATGTGGCTATGTAATATTTCATCATTGGAAGAAAAACACTTGTTTTAATAATTTCTTATATTAGTATATTTAGATTTTTCCATTTTTTAAAAAGGATTTTATTTATTTAGGAGAATGAGAGAAAGAGAGAGCACAAGCAGGGAGAGGGGCAGAGGGACAAGCAGACTGCCCACTGAGCAGGGAGCCCTATACGGGGTTTGATCCCAGGACCTCAGGACTATGACCTGAGCCAAAAGTAGATGCTTAACTGACTGAGGCACCCAGGGACCCCATAGATTTTTCCAATGTTTTTATACCAAACATAATGCTGTAGTGAACATTGTCATATTTAGAATTATTTTGTTAGGATAGAGTCCAAAATATGGGTCAAAATACATGAATGATTGGTTAAGCTGAAAAAAAGAATTATTGAGTCCAGTGTGCACCAAGAAGGTGAACATTGCATTACATTGAGGATAAATGATTCATAAAACTAGAGACATAATCTCTCAATCACCAGGAAAGATGAGTTGTCGTTTAGGGGACCAGGTGGGTGGGAAGGAAATCACACTAATGGCTACGGCTTAGTCTTCATCTGTTGTCACCAGAGATGGTTACATTAACTTGGTATCAGAAAAAGGAGAAGGACTTTCAAATCTAACGCTGAGGAAGTCATGCAGATTTATTGGTTAATTCATAATCTAAACAAGCAGTGTGTGGCCTAAAACAATCAAACCCAGAAATATCTCCAAAGCGTGTAATCATTTTTATATCATTCAATCCACACCACGGGGCACATTAATGTTAAAAAGACCAGGAGCGGGAAATGGTGTCATTAGGATGTACCGGCAATTGCCTTAATGATTCAAAGCTCATTTTTCTCAGACAAGTGAGATTCATGCTGAAGTTTTCCCGTGATAATCCCTTTCCCAGACTGCAGTTATCCAGAAAGGCGATATGATGGCGTGTGGTGCTGCGTTAGGGATGGGAAGCCATCTCGCCGTGAAAACTGGGGCCTGCGTGCTCCCTGTCTGTCTTCCTCCCTATCCCCCTGCCACCCCATAATATCTCTGAAATGCCTGGGCTCCTGTCCTGCCTTCTTCATTGTAAGGACGCTGCTTCCTGTGACTTTCCATTTGCAACCTTTTAGTCTACCCTCTCGTGTCTGCAATAAAAATGATCATGGCTGTTTCCTGAGCGATAATTCTCATAAGGCACAGAAAGTATCTGTTTTGTTCATGATGCACAATCAAGTGTGTAAGCCATGACTGGTGTATCGTGGGGCTCCAAAAAAGGCCATTCAATTAAACAAAAGAAAGGTGTGTCTGATTCCTTCAGGAATTTGCCCTCTGCTAATTCATACTAAAAACATTACTCACACCATGGGATATTCCGTCCGGGTACAACTATGGCATTTCACCAAAGCTATTCTGTACACTAATCCGAGGGTATAAGAAATGCGGGAGTGAGGGCACTTGGGTGGCTCAGTTGATTAAGTGCCCAATCACTTTATTTTGGCTCAGGTCGTGATTTCAGGGTCATGAAATTGAGCCCCGTTGTCAGGCTCTGTGCTGGGTGTGGAGCCTGCTTAAGATTCTCTCTCTCCCTCTCCTCTACACCTACACCTGCTCCCCCCTATCTCTGAAAAAAAAAAAAAAGAAAAGGAAATGTGGGAGTTTTAAGTATTAGAAAGGTCACATTAAAAGAGATGAAGGGATGGATGAAAGGAGTGATTTGGCTCCAAAGATCACATCAGTCCTCTCCTCAGACTTAATGTTTTCTGTTGGGTTTCTGTTGGGTTTAAGAGTCCGTCCGCCTGGGTAGATGGGCTGTCCCTTCTGAGGCGCAAGAATCCAGA
The DNA here is from genome assembly GCA_004023965.1 of Spilogale gracilis. Lineage (NCBI taxonomy): Eukaryota > Metazoa > Chordata > Mammalia > Carnivora > Mephitidae > Spilogale > Spilogale gracilis. The sequence goes on from PITA01000588.1 coordinate 47,743, forward strand.
AGGCTCCGTGGGGGCGGGATGGTCCTGGCTGCCCATCTCCACTTCCCTCATGGTACCGTGGCCTTGAGCACCTCACAGAAGCAGAGAGAGCTTCAGAGTTCTCAGCTACGCATGGGAGAAAAATAATGTGTCTGACAGGACATCCTAAGGATAATGAGATGCTGCGGATATAGAAACTCAGACAGGGTCTGGCACACAGCAAAGGTTCAGCAGCTAGAGCTGCTCCTTGTTGCCCCCCCCCCCCACGCGCCCTTCAGTAGTGGTGCGTCCACCATGCTGAATTACCTGCTCTGCAGTACTCGTCTCCTTTATCTGTTCAGTTGCTTCTTTGACTTGGGAACCCACCCTCCTCCTCTTCATTACCGGTACCCAGTCACTCACTGACCACCTATGAGCTGCCGGCTGTGTTCAAGTCTCCAGGCCACACAGCGGCCACATGGTGATGAACAAGACAAGAAAAGACAGTCTCTGCCCTGATGGTGCTTAGATGCCAACGGAGGCCGTACAATTACACAATGGGAGGAGAAATAAGAAGTCTTGCCCCCATCACACTCAAATCTAGAAGTCTTCTGACAGGACTAGGGTTTTCCATTAAGATGGCTATTTTTATAATTTTAAAAGAGTGCCTATTCATGATGGAGAATTTGAAAAATACATAAAAGCATAAAGAAGAAAATAAATATCGCCCATAACTCTGTCATTCAGGAATACCCATTATGCTGGTTCTCAATTATTTTTGCCATATTTCTCTATGTATATATTACACATCTAAGATTGCGAAGGATATCACATATACATTTTTCAATATTAAAATATTTGATATTAAAATCTCGATGTATTTCAAATATTAAACTTCTTGGCAGATGCAGAGGTTTGTGACTTTATGATGTTTCTTAGTATATTCTTCAGCTGCTCAACACAGAGGAAATATTTTTATAAGAGTAGTTGTATTTTAATAGAACGGAATCATTTTTCAATTTATTACCAGACAGGCAGTTAGGTTCTCAAAATTAAACTAAGTGTCCTTAGGTTCTCTGCGTCTATATTCCCATATATATGATTTGACCAGTACTTCTTTTAAGCAGGAATTGTCTCCTCATTGGTTTGTAATCAAAGATGAATTGGAAAACAAATTCAATTCAGGGAGGTGGTAACAATTCACTAGGTTGACTAAAAGAAGGAAAGTTGCATTTTCTCTTCAGGAAAAATTAAGATAATTGAAAATTTTTGGACTGAAATAATTTTTCTCCAGGAGATTCTCTCAATATTTCTCTTACTTTAACTAGGAATAAAAATATTGTTATGAATTTATATTTCAACAAAGGGTTTTAGTGTTAAAACTACTACTCTGGGTTATCCACCTAATAGTCATATATTTCTAATCATTATTCCTTTTTTGAAAAAATATTTTATTTACTGGAATTCCTGGGTGGCTCAGTTGGTTAAGCGTCTGCCTTCAGGTCAGGTCATGATCCCAGGGTCCAGGTACTGAGTCCTGCATGAGCCTCTCTGCTCAGCAGGGAGCCCGCTTCTCCCTCCCCTCCTACCCCTTCTTGTGCTCTCTGTCTTGATGTCAAATAAACAAATAAAATATTTTTTAAGATTTTAATTATTTATTTATTTGAGAGAGAGAGAGAGAGAACACAAGCAGGGGGAGTCAGAGAGGGAGAAGCAGTCTTCCAGCTGAGGAGGGAGCCCGATGTGGGGCTCAATCCCAGACTCCAGGATCATGACCTGAGCTGAAGGCAGAGGCTTAACCAACAGAGCCATCCAGGCGCCCCAACCTAATCACTATTCCTTGAATTCACACGCCACCCACGGAAGGAGCATTAATGTGCTTGTGAATCTCAATATGATTCAATCCTAATAGTTGACAAATCATCAGGAAATCACTATTCTTGCAACTTTTATTAGCATTCTATCATTTATAAAGGACTTTCCCACACATCTTATTCTAACAACTACTGTCTAGGGCAGGTAGAGAAGTGGAATAATCCTCATTTTTTTTAGATACAGGAAGTAGAGCACAGAGAGATCACATGCGTTCCCAAAAACAATAGAGTCACACCTGTAGTCTGCTAAAGCTTAAGACATGTCTTCTTATACTTCTTTCTTTGTAATCCCAGGATATAACAGATGATGTCATTTTCATTCAGTCTCATATAAAGCCAGTTTTTCTCAAAGCACATGATGCATAATCTTTGCTTTCAGAAACTTCAACAGTGGACACCCTGATGTTAGAGAATGGCCAGGCTTACGTGGCACAGTTAGGTTCATCGTGGGCCACTTGGTATTTCTCTTGGACAGAACGCTCACAGAAGCTCTGAAGAGCCCCCCCCCCCCCGGATGGCCCAGCACTCACGCGTGCACTGGCCCTGAGATACTAACAGGCGGGTAGCGATGAGCAGATCATGTTTTTTGCCTCTTTTCAATATCTCCAAGCCACGTACCATTGTGTTTTAGTTGTGCTTTCCAAAAAAACAGATACTGAGCCAAAGATTTAGGTTCAGTGATTTAGGAGGGAAGAGCTCCCAGAAGACATCGGTAAGGAGGCGAGAGAAGGTAGAATAAGGAAGGAAGAAACAAGCAAGTTCTGATCGTGATGGAGTCCCAGCCTCAAACTGCTCTCACAGAGATGCTGGGATAAATGCCACCTTGGAGATTGTTGTGCCACCTCCAGGTGGAGACACTGGGATCTGGTCTTCCTCACGCTCTGTCACTGGCCACGGACCAACAGGAAGTGGGGACTGCGGCTGGATGTAAACTCCCAGGCACAGAATTGTCCTCCCACGGTTGCCTGTAGAGGCCATTGGCCATCAGCCATTGCCAGCAGAGGCTGGAGCATGAGAGCAAAGAGGTGGGCAAAGAGATAGGAGGGGATTTGGACAAAAATCAAGGGTGTCAAACCTTCCAAACCCGAGTCTGCTGCAACCTACTTCTCCTGTTCTCTGCTGGGGAGGAGGGTCACTCCTAATCAGCCTGGGCTCCCCGTATGAGACTGCTCCTTCTGTAGGGCCAGATACCTACCTAATGGCTGCAATGAGACCTAACCCTCACAATGAAATCCTAGAGATTTCTTTCATTATTTGGTGACTCAGAGTTGATATATTGCTTATTATTCATGGCGCTGGATTGCAGGACCTCTTTCTAAAAACTGTCCCACTAATGACCTTAAAATCTCTCAGTAGATTGAGCTCCCTCCTCAAGGAGATTAAGCAGGTCCTGAGAGGAGAGCCCAAGCTTTCATTAATGAGTAACACAACCATTTCCTAGCATTTGGGCCTAACAAGTCATTGCCATGGCATCCCACGTAGGGATTACCTTTACTTTAATGCAGCATCGGTGACCTTTCAACATTTCTTAGACAAAGGTGGGATGCACCTTACCTAAGGATCACATACCATTACAGCTTCTAAGTACAAACTGCATAACCTTGAGCCACCACTTAGGACCATCACAGTTGTGTTCCAAGAAACACAATTCTGGAACTGAAGAGGAATAGAAAAGTAAATATGACCTTTAGTTCAGTTATGCCAGAAAGCAATTATAGCTAATAATGCATGTGTGCAAGAATCTTGCATTGCATTTGTCTCTCTTTCCTTCTTTCATACTTATGGCCAGGACTCCAAGGTCTCTTTCATCCCAAACTCCAAAAAGACCTTGTTTTACAAATGCAGACCCGGAAGACTCTCATGTCTCTCCCTCTTCCCTTTGCATGTCTGTTCCCTTCCCGCAGTAGCTGGGAACCCAGTGGTTCCGCCAGCTTCTTTCGCTAGCTTCTCTGGCTACTCAGGCCCTAATGTGAATTATAAAGCTTCAGGTGCTGACCAGACCGAACAAAAAGCACATCATGTCTCAAGGGAGAAGGAAGGCCAGTGAGAGCCTCTGCCTTCGGTTCAGGTCATGATCTCAAGGTTTTGGGATCGAGTCCCACATCCAGCTCTTGGCTCAACAGGGAGCCTGCTTCCCCCTCTTTCTCTGCCTGCCTCTCTGCCTATTTGTGATCTCTCTCTCTGTCAAATAAATGAATAAAATCTTTAAAAAATAAAATAAAATAAAATAAAATGAATGTCCTTTATTATATACATTTTGAAAAATATATTAAATATAAATTCATTGTAAGGAATAGTTTTCCTACCAGCCTTATGTAAAGGGACTGCCATTACCTTTTACTAACCCATACATTTATTTTTGGAAGCATAGTGTTGCTGTCATCCGAAATGGGCAGCATCCTTGTCCTTACCCCTGCAAACATCTGCTTGCACCCTGTAATTGGTACAGGGGACTGAGGATTTCCCTGGGGAAACACGGAATAGTATACTGATCCCAAATATGTTCAAAGATTAAAGGGCCCATGGGGTGCAATAGTTTCCCATCAGCCCTCTGTAGAGTGCTGCTTGGCCTTCTGCTGCCGCATACCAGGTGCACACAGAGCCCCAGGAGTTTCATGTGGATGCTGCCACTTCCTACAGGTACTGATTCTTAACGCTTCACGGGTGTCCAAGTCTTCCCTCTGGTGCTCTCACCACCCCGCTGCACACTGTGATGAATGCCTTGGTGACATGTCCAGACCCAAACTGACTTTTAGTAAGAAAGGGGGAAATGCCTCCGTTCTATTTAGGTTTTACTCTAGTGGACGGATCCTGAAATCCTGTAGAGTACTCTGATATTTTAAAAGGATATTAGTAAAGCAGGTTTATTTTTGTACACCCAGAGTCCCCACGCTCTGGGGCACTAAGGTGTGCATTCATGGCATCGGCTGGACGATGGCTCTAGATGACAGACGCCACACCATACTCAGGCTTCCTTGCTCCTCTGTTGGTGAGCCTGTCTTCATGGGTCAAGCTCTTGTTGCCAGGCAACTTCTTCCTTCAGAATGAGAACTCTCCCAAGAGGACCCTCAATCCATATGCAAACCGGCTTCCGGCAGCTGCTCTCACCAAATCAACAGACAGGCCCAGGCATGTTGGGCTTAGAGCTAAATTGAGATCGCCATTACATTAATTGAAAGGATCACAGATTCTTCTTTCTACTCTTTCTTCTTCTGAAAATATTTTTCTTTTCTGATATATTAGATACATAAGAAAAGAACATCATTATAATATTATAATCTGTCTTCATCTATAAAACCATCCATTACTGCCAACCCTCCCCCATCCAAAATAGTCCTTTGCCATTCATCTTGGGTAAGACCAGTACAGAGAAGAGTCTTGAGTGAATTAAATGACTTCCTACTGTAGGGGGCTCCTGGGTGGCTCAGTCATTAAGCATCTGCTTTTGGCTCTGGTCATGATCCCAGGGTCCTGGGATCGAGCCCCGCATGGAGCTTGCTGCTCTGTAGGAAGCCTGCTTCTCCCTCTCGCACTCCCTCTGCTTTGTTCCCTCTCTCGCTGTGTCTCTCTTTGTCAAATAAATCAATAAAATCTTAAAAAATAATAATAAATGACTTCCTACTGTAGAGCTCTATGATTATCCCTGTTGACAGTTATGTCTAAAGCAGCAGCCCTAAGCAATATTTATTAAGAATTTCATGTTTCAGGTGCTGTGCTAAGCTTTAGGGCTGAAGGTGAGTTCAACACAATTCCTAACATCTAGGAGCTCACTAGTTGGAAGTTAGCTGTAAACGTGAAGTCCAAATGATGCGGTCCATGCTGCAGTTGATCATCTAAAAAACAAAGAAAGAACCGTGATCCAGTCTTTCTAGAAGAAGTTGCACCAATTTATAGAGAAGCAAAATCAAGCTGTCTCTCTGATCCTCAACCTTGAGGCTTGGAATTTTCTTTCACGGTACTCAGGCTTACTCTATGATCTATAGTACTGGCTATAGTTGGATAGTCATATAATCCGTCTTCCATTGCTATATTCATGTTGAGATCACATCCCCTAGTTTTCAAAACAAGCATGAACATCTGGGTGGCTGGAATCATCAACAGCACTGATTCTGCAAGCCCCAATGTTCCATAGATGGAAGTCACACCTGTAGCATTCTGACCCACTGGGTGGCCAGCCTAGTCCTCCCTGACATGAAAGATTTGCCACTGTCTGCGAAGACTGCACTGTGTTAGATTAATTAATTAACATAATTTATTTCCTGGAAGGCCAATGGGGCAGATCCCAACATAGTTCCTCAAATGCGAAGTTAAATATCATTTCTAGCATTTTTAGAAATTCCACAAGTGAGAGAGACATATTTATTCCTCTGCGAACTATCCGAATCCCAAAGGGGTAACACTTTTTTCCTTCCAAGAGGAAGAAGAGCAGCAGGAGAGGTTCCAAAACCATCCTAGACACCTTCAAACAAGTGATAAGGTGATGAGCACAGCATAGGATGGCAAAAAACAGTGGAAGGATGCTGCCAATAGGTGGGGTGGGGATGAGTGGTAAGTGAGTGAATGGATGTAGGTATTGCGGACAGTGTGAGTTTCATGTCTGGCGTATTTGAATGTGTTTTTTTTTTTTAATAATAATAAATATCTGGAAAATGGAGACAGGCTGGCTTCATTTGGAATTGCCTCTCCCATGGTTAACCCAGAAACATAATCTATTGCTGTAGAGACACTGCCTTTGCTGAAGGAGGGTGCTTTTTCTTAATTGACTTTCTAGTATGAATCCTGTGAGATAGACATCTCTATAAGAGGCCCAGAAAGGGGGAAGTAGGTAAGAACTGGAGCTTTGTCACCAGGCGAATCTGGGTTGATTTCCAGCTCCGACGTTTGCAGGCTATGTGACAGTAGGCAAGATTCTTCACAGAGCAGAGTCTTGGTTTTTCCATCTGTAGAGTGAGAATGGCAATGCCTGCCTCGTAGACTCCCTGGGATGAGAAATTGAGGATAACCACGCCGATGATAGCACAGCACTGGCTCGCGGAGACCCAGCTCTAGTCGGAGTCTGAGCACGCTGGTGAAAAGTACTGGCCTTATCTCAGTCCTTGCCTCTTGGACTTCTGTAAGTGAGTGAAGAATGTTTCATCAAACTTCTCAGAACAGAATGTTGGCAACTGTTCCAAAGCCCAAGCTCGATGACATCTTTGGATCCTTTCCCACCTCACATCCCACATCCATTTAGCCATTAAGTCTCTTCCTCCACCTCATAAATTCCCCCCAACTCTGTCTCCCAGCGGCCATCTTCCTGGCCACTACTCCAGATTAGATCCTGATCGTGTTTACTCCTTTACAACATTAACTTCCCCTCCTAAATTCTCTTTCTCCCCTCCTTTACCCTGGCGCCCTGGTCTCTAGGATTAATTTTATAAATCCCATTTCTGAGCTTGTCAACCTCCTTCTTAATTGCCTCCAGTGCTGACACAATCTTTCTTATCTCCAAATTTAGTCCCCACTAGCCACATCAGTCTTACATTTGAATCTACCTCCATTCACCTCCATCTACCATTTGCATCCTCCACACCAATGAAAAGACCCTGCTTTTTTTTTTATACTTCTCTGAGCATTTCCTCATGAAAATTAAATTGTAATAATCTTTATGCAATTCTCTGGTGCGTGAGCTACACCTCTTCTAAAACCAAGCTGAATTAGAACCCCCAGAGAGGAGTAATCTTTTCCGTGCTCTCATAGTACTTGGTAACATCATTATCACAACATCTTTAAATTCCCATTAAAACTATTACTGAGCAGTTTCTCTGTGCCAGATGATAATTTGGAGATATCCCTAATGATACCCTACTATCCTTTGAAGATTATTCAGCTCTCACTAATAAATAAACTAAGTGCTAAGAGTAGTGATACACCAGAGTTCACATAGTACCGATGTGGCAGAGGGGCAGGGAGCCTAGGAGGCAAGATCCCAAGTCCCATGTTCTTGTCATTCAAGCACAACCTCCTCGACCCGCCACATTGCAACTGTCTATGCGTTAATCTCCAGAACTAGGATGTGCTTTCTTGGACGGATTAGATGTGTTCAAATGAAATGTATGGGGACACCTGGGGGGCTCGGTTGGTTAAGTGCCTGCCTTCGGCTCAGGTCATGATCCTAGAGTCCCAGGATTGAGACCCGCATCCGGCTCCCTGCTCAGCGGGGGGTCTGCTTCTCCCTCTGACCTTTCCCCTCTCGTGCACTCTCTCTCTCTCTCATCCTCTCTTTCTTTCAAATAAATTTAAAAAGAAATCAAATGAGATATATTTTATTCTTTGCATCACCAGCACTTCGCTCACCGTCACTCGTATTGTATATACTCGTTCATTGAAGGAAAGAATGGGCTTTGTGTACCTGCATGAGATTGGAGTCTGGCTTCTTTGAGGACTGATTCTGGAAGGGTCACAGGATGGTGCTGGAGGCTGATTCTTAAACATCTAATGGGCAGGCAGTGTGGCACGGCTGAGAGACAGCAGGAGGAACAGAGAGCGACTCCATTTCCAATCCTGCGAGGCTGTACCAGCTGACCACAGTCAGCAAGCCTTGTGTTCTGGGCCCTCTCTGCTACCGTTTCCTGGGCTACTGTCCTGTTCATAAGTCAGATGACTAGTTACAGGTCTCTTGGGAGGTGATTTGTCACTTGTCTCAAGCGTTCCTCCTCTCCATCTTCACGGACAATCCCTATCTCAAGGCCCCCACCCAACCAGTCATCTCTCCATCTTTCCCTTCTGAAGATAGCAAGTGAACTAGAACCCGAGAAAAGCTACGCCCTCTCAGGGATGCTTTTCTCTCCAGCCTGAACACGGACGCCAGGACATCCTGTGAGTTCAGGGCCTCGGTTTGCTTCATGTCTGAAAAGCAGACTCTGTGAAGCTCAGCGTCCCCAACAAGGGTAATCAATATCAGAAATTGTGCACATCTCTGGGTATTATACACAAACAACGAATCATGGAACACTACATCAGAAACTAATGATACGGTGACTACGGTACAGTGACTAACAGAATAAAAAAGCTATTAAAAATAAATAAAAATAAGAATAAAATGTATTAAAGGAAGATTTTTTTTAAAAGAAGAAATGGTGCACATCTGAAATCTTGCAAAAGCATGTGGCAGTTTGGCATCCATAGGAATAAGCAAGCACATCGTGGTCTCCTCACTTCTCTGCTTGGGCCTCATGCCCGAGAGACTCTTCCCGCTCGCTGAGGTCCTGGCTGCCCCATGAAGGACATAGGCGATCAAGGTCCCAGATGGCTGGATTTCACTGCCTCCATCAGTGTCCTCAAGGTCCAGTGGCCACAGAATAGTTTCAAGGTCAGACAGTGGTTTTGCTGATTACTTCACTGCAAGTATACTTTAAAATGAACTTGTAGATGCAGAATTACGAGGTGTGTATTCCCAGGGAAGCTTTCTCAGTCACCTTGCCTGATCCTGTCGGAAGAGAGAAAGTTTCACTGCATTTTCCATCAGCTGATGAGTCATGCAGCATATTTCATATTTGCTGAGCTCTCGAGGTTGCCTGTGGGCAAATTGGAGCCCATTCTGCTGCGCAATCTTGCTGCTGAGCTATTACAGGATATCTAATTAAATTAAGCCATAAGGCAGGAGAAAACTGTGCCATAACCTTCATAATCTGTGAAGCCTTTCATCTTTTGCCAAGCGTCAATTTCCTAAAAATGGGAACTGCAGCAAATCACCAGGTGACGAAAACCTAAAATGGAAATTGTGATTGTTTACAACGTGCGCAGGGAGGCTGAGCCACAAAGCCAGAGGGGGGAGTGGCGCCCAAGCACCAGGCATGGGAAGGAGGGAGTAGACCGTACACTGTGACCTTGAAATCCAAATGAGCTCTTGCTAATTGGATAGAGAGAATTATCATTTCCATTTCTGCATTTGTAAAATTGTTTTCTTCTCAGGGAAAAAGAAACATCTGCTCCTCTGGGCTAACTCAGTTCTGAGTAAGTTTGTCTTCCTGTGTTTTCGTGTAGCCCAGTGAGCCAAAGGGGGCTCCATCCCGGCCAGCAGAGCCTGGAATTCAGCTTTCTGATGACACATCCTCAACTAGCTTCCCCCGGGGGAGCTCTCCACAGGCAGGGCAGGACAACCAAAGCCTGCGGGGCTGCTAAGCTTGGGGGCACTCACCCCCTCTCCCTGTCAGACAAACCAGCATCCCTATGCAAGAAATCTGCAAACAGTGAAGATGTGATGTTTACTGAACACCTACGGCATGGCAAAGCACTGTGCTTAAGCTTGCACAGATAATAAATATTTCAATTAATCCGCACAATGAATCTGAAGCTCAGGGATGTCAACTTGCCCAAATTGCCTGAGTAGGAGAGGAAGAACTCATACCTCTCACTGTTTCTGAGTTCATGCCTTTACACGGTGTGATTCTTGTGCCATAGGTAGACAGATTCTAGGGAAAGCTACTTAATATTTCCCAGCTGCTAAAATGGAAGATGGACCTGCGGAGATGGGTAAGGAGGAGCAGAAGTTTTCTAAACAAGATTTCTTCAAAGGCTTTAAAGTCTGCATACGGGGAAGATCTAATGATAGCTGAAGGGTTCTCAGTTCCTCTTTTTAGGTCTTCATCTTATTGGCTGGGTGACTGTGGGCAAGCTCGGTCTTTAGACATACTCAAGTTGTGAATTCAAAGGGAGGAATTATAATCACCTAAGTGTCTTATTCAGAACCTCTTGGACTTTGCTTCTATATGAGCAAAAACAAAAAAAGTGCTGTCCTTGGAGCAAGGATATTTTGACCTCCTAGATTTGATCATGTACCAGCTCCTGAGTTAATCATATTTCAATATCTCCTTGTCCAGCCGGTGCATTTTAGGTGGAAAAGGACACTATCGGAGCAAGGTACTACCCGCTTTCCTGCGTGCTGTCCATGGTGCTGGTGTCTTTAGAGTCACAGAAGAGGCTGCAGAAGACTAGTTCTGGGTCTGAGAAGCACAGAGTTGGGCAGGGGCTGCTGCTCTGATCAGCTCAATGGCAGTGTGGATATCCCTTGCATGGACATTTCCAAAACTCTTAGCATGCGTTTCCAATCCAGCTGTCTTTCCTCTGAAGTTTAAAACTGCCTATGATTCCATTGACCAGCAGGTAGCCATATTATTGGCCTAATATGTTAGCCCCAATGTTCAAATAACTACACAAATATTTTTTTAAACTCTGGATAACTAAATTTGGAATCTGCTTTACACTCTCGAGGCTAAACATAACAAAAAAGTTTTGAACAGACAATTTGAGGGGTGCTTGAGTGGCTCTGTTGTTAAGCATCTACCTTTGGCTAAGGTCATGATCTCAGCATCCTGGGATCGAGGCTCTGCATGGGGGGCATCCCAGTCCTCAGTGGGGAGCCTGCTTTTCCCTCTCCAGCTCCCTGTGCTTGTGTTTCCTCTCTTGCTATCTCTCTCTGTCAAATAAATATAATAAAATAAAAATAAATAGGCAATTTGACAGATCTTTCTTTTAACTATGGAGAAGTCTGTATTTCTAGGCCAGATAAACTCTTTGGGATGGAAGTCCAATGTGGTAAAAGGTAAATGTCCATCCTCTCCCTCACAATGCTCATACTATACCTAACTATGTAATGGAGTCATCCAGAAAATGCCACTGAATTCTCTGTCTTATAAATCATCATTGTAATTAGAATGACAAATTATGTATTCATTGACCTATATAGCATGCCAATTTTATACACTTCACTCAACTGTGTATTTAAAAAACTTTTGAAAGCTTATTCTGAGGCTTTATACCTTTTTAGAGGATTGGAGACTTAGGTTGGTTTTAATGCAATGGTCAGTATGGAAGTCTTCTTTAAAAGAATGACCAGGTTGAACAACACCCAATTAAAATGCTTTATTTTCAGGACCTTGCTAAGAAGTGAGAGGGATGAAGGGAGAATAGACATGAAAGGTTAATTTTAAGCCAGAGTTCTTAAGTGGAGAGGGAGCTAAAACCAATACAAAGAGTATATGAGGTAGTCATGTGTTCATTACCAAATCTAGTTTGAGCCATGGATCTTCTTTCATCGCTTAGATTCTGTGTTTTTTGATTTTTTTTTAAACCATGATTTACCAAAGTTGGTTCCATCCCCATATATTCCTGATTTTGTCTTAGCAACTTACAGATAACTCTTCTCTTTCCTTTATAATTTTCTTTGTTATTATATGGAAGCAACCCAGATGTCTATCGAGAAATAAATGGATAAAGAAGATGTGAGATACATACATACATCTATATGTATGAATGTATTTGTGTATTTATGGGTATATATAATCTATATAATGTATATATTTTGTGTGTATATGTGTGTATATACACAAATTATACATAATGCATTCCATGATATATATATATTCCATATATGTACATATAATATTCTATTATATATATCATGGAATAGATTTTATATGTCTAATGGAATATTACTCAGCCAGAAAAAAGAATGAAATCTTTCAATTCACAATGACATGTGTGCTAAGTGAAATAAGTCAGTCAGGTTACTCTTTTCTTGCTATTGGCACCTATGATAACCTATTCCTCACACTCTTGCCAACCCATGTAAATATCTTGAGTCTTACATTAGACATCTAGCATCTGTCACATTCCAGGCATTGTGTAAGGCAGATATACACAGAGAGGACAGTGTCTCTGCCTCAGAGAGTATGTGGTGTACTGAGGGGAGAATTTCAGTTCAGTAGGAGTTGTAAGCTGGATGGGAAATGCTACATAAAAGGTTGCACAGCAGGGCATACCATGAAACAACAAAGGAAAAGCACTTTTCATGTAGAAAAAGCATATATTTGTCAGGAAAGGATTCCTAGATGAAGACACTCTCTCCATCCACAGAAGGGGGAAGGGAAGTTTGTCGGAAAGATAAATGGAGAGAATAGTTCCTATGGAATGAAATGGTGTGCACAAGGGCCGGGCTATATGACAATCACATTGGTGCATGGGTGTGTAAGATTTGAGGGTGACTGAATGTGGCACCCAGAGTGATTTTTAGGATCTAGCACATTAAATAACATTGACTAAAGCCGTAGAAGTGACTTCTTGCCGACTCCCTCTCAATCCCGGTAAAGTCAAAGAGTAAATCTTTCCCTGTTTCTGAATGTATTTCCAACTTCTCCAACACCTGCTGATATCCCCTTTTGTTGGAGAACAGGTCTCAGCTCAGCTACTATAGTGGGCAACAATACCCTGTTAGAATTTAATTATACTGCCTCATTTTTGTTATATTTACTTTTACAGTTTTATTTTGATTATGGCTGGTTGATGTTTTCCACTCATAGCATCGATACAAAGTTTCATTTGAAACGACTTTATTTTAGTTAAAAATGCAAACAATCGAAAAAAACAATACACAAAAAATAATACAGGTGGTACATGAATATGGCGATAGTCACGAAGTTGGTACGCCAATGAGTAGAGTCTGAGAACACTGGTGTGGCATACTTGGAAAATAGAAAATCATAAGATGGAGTGAAGGGTGAGGTGAGAGATGCTACAAGAGTTTGGCAGAAGCCAGCCTGTGGAGCGCATCCAATGTCAAGCCGAGGAGTCAAGCTTCATGAGGAGACGAGGAAGGGTTCTAACCAGGAGAATACACGACAAGGTTTGTGAGTTAGAGAAACTTCCAGCAAAATGTGAAGGATGTCTTAGAGGAGGTAAAAGAAGCAGCTCAGTTAGGAGGCAAATGGGGCCCAGTGAGAGAAGACGAGGGCGCCAATGGTACAAATCGGGAGAGGGGGGTGCTTGACATGTAAGTGGTACAATCACCATTGTCACCAGTTAGACATGGAGGAAGAAATCTAGAATATTGCTCAGGTTCTGGCTTGCTCGGTGGGTGCCTTGTGGCTCTCCTAATCAGATAAGGGGATATATTCCCTTAGCTGTTTCTTTGCTGGATCACTGGGACATGACCCTGAGTGGTACCCGAAATCCCATTAATGGCATGAACAGCTTAATGGGGAGGGACCACAGTCCTTTTCCTCACATCTGTAGATGACTACAGATATAACTCCTCAAACAGGGAAGAGCTCAAAACATGTGGGGAATTAACATCTTTTCATGTCATGAAAGACTTTTTAGTCAAGCAAATAGCAAAAAAAGATATGCTTTCTGAATCTGCCCTAAAATTTTCTAAAGGGCCTACAGGAACTCAAGAAAAGCTTCTCAGTTTTTAAAAAGTACTTTAAGTCCTAAGCCCCATAATTTCTGACGAATTTCTGTTTCAAATGTGAAGTTGTGCTGTCCTTCCTATGATTTCAGATCTTTTGAAATCAGAGGTATCAGCCCAGGGATGAGAAAGGCTGTAAACTAAGAAGTTACCAAGGGAGGGCTCGATTTTGCAAAAATAATGTTACTCTGAAGGAAGGATGAGATGGATCTTTGCAGAGAGATTCTTAGAGGAGGGCAGAATCATCTCATCATTGGAAGATGAGAATGGGAATTTGTCCTTCCTTTTCTTATTGGAGACAGTCTAGGATATAAGGGAAAAGTCTTTTGTTACCTTATGACCTGCTAAAGGGTATACTGATGAAGACCTTTCATCTGAAGAAGATGGAAACTATACTTCAGACTGACCATGAGAAACCAGAAGGGCTCTAGAAAATTTGCCCAGCCTGAGGCCCCCAACCCCATTCAAGAGAAAGCCTCAAGGGTGGGTAAGAGGCAACCACCAAATGAAAGCTAAAGAATGAAAGACAAGTGTTTATTTAACTATGACGATAACTAATAATTAACATGTTACAAAGTTTACATCTAGCTTATCTTTTTCAAAAAAAAACGCAAGGAAGTGTCCTTATTTATTATTTTTATAGGGAGCCAGAGTTAGGATTGTTTTCAATAAAATACATTTTTATTTAAATGAAAGATAATGTATGGCTAATTATATTAGACTCTCTTGCCATTAACAATAGAACTATATTGACTACATCAGAAGCCTCGTGATGAGTATCAGGAGACCAAGTTATCCACCACTCTTAATGTAGGATGATATTTTAAGGTATTGAATCCAAAAAACTTCAATTTATAAATTATTCATAAAAAAGAATCCTGTTTTATGCATAAAGAGTGAGTAGAACCTGAAAAATTACTTATTGGGTAGATGATGGGAGGGGGTGAGAAACATCTATAAGCGATGTGGTTTCTTCCATTTAGGAGTTAATCTGAGACCTGACTCCTCTAACTTTATCACTATGCAAACTTTGCCTACATTATATTGTTTTGAAAAAAAAAATGGAACATGTCAGGGCATCCGGGATGCAAACGAAGGAAAATGAGTGTGCACAGATACCCTATCAGTTTAGGATCACATTTTGCTTGTCTTACCCATGTTTGTAGTGAGGTTTGAAAATGGTATTCTGAAAACTCTATGAAGAGTTATGTTTCAGTAAATCTCTGTGAGATTATAATGGAACATGCATGCATAAGCCCTTAAAAATTACAGACTTTCTGTGAAACAGTGTGGGTACACAAGAAGCGAACATAAAATAAAGAACTTATTTAAGTTGTAACTTTAAATGCTGTTCAGTGATTTTGCTGCTTAATATACAGCTGTCATTAAAGAGAAATTTGCCTATTGGCATGAGATTGGAGAAATGCTCAAATATATTTATTTGATGAGTTTGTGCGATGTAGAGTGTGTCATTAGGAACTGAGAAACACAGGCTTCGAAATTTAGAAACCTGGAGCTGGGGGAGGAGCAAAGACAAGGTAGCATTTGAATATTCCCTATGCGCTAGACATGTATGGCTTCCTAACATGTATTCAAGTGTAATCCTCGTTATACCCCACAGCCTTGTAAAGCCACTTGGATTCCCGTATTAGTGATCAAGCAACAAGCTTAGAGGGGGACCTGGTCCCAACAGGCCAAGCTGCTGAGTGGTGGGGACAGTGTTGACTGCAAGCCCCTCCTCATTTCACTGTAGTGTGCTACCTAAACATGAAATTGTGAATTCATTCCCGTGGTTACACTTCCTTTCCTTGGAAAGCTGTGTTCGGGAAAAAAAGTATGTAGTCACTACTTCAAGCAAGTTGAGTTCTAGGGTAACTCCAAACCAAAGCCAAAGAAGCTCATATTCTTTCAAATAAACTTGGTTTTGGATGTAATTGTCTTGAGGCAATGAAAGGCTGAAAACGGCAGTCTTAGTTGAGTCTGGAGTAGGGAGGAAAGGAGCACAATGGGCAGAAGTCAGAGTTATGGTCAGAAATCCTGGGTACAAGTGTTATGTCTGTAACTTACTTGATGGGTAGCTCCAGGAAACACTCTTAACTTTCCTGAACCTAAAATTTCCTCATTATTTATCATTTCAATATCCCATGGGTTTTAAGAGGATTACAAATGAAAAGGATGTCTTAAGCCCTGAAATATTATAAAATGTTATTTATGCATAATAGATTATTTCTCTGCATACGTGAAACCTGTGCATAAGCAATGGAAGATTTTTGTATCTATGAAGGTAATTTTCTAGCCCCTTTGGCATGTCGTGGGGGTGGGAAGAGAGTCACTTCCTCCACCAAAGTCTGTCCCAATAAATACATTTGAAGGGGAGAGGGTGGGACTACTACCCTATTCTCTGTCTCCTTTCATGAATTACTGGTCTCGTCTTCTGGTTTGCTTTTAAAAAGATCACGTAGATCACGATGGGTTTCCTCCAGGTGACAAAATCCACTTGCAATCGCCATGCCAAGTGATGTTTGGAAGCTCCCTGGAGCTCAGACACAACAGCCCACCAGAGAGGTTCAACAGGGACAGTCCCAGTTTGTCACCAGGAGCCCACAGGGACATGCGGGATTGGGCCTGACTTCTCTGTCCAACGACAGCCTTAGAAGGAGGAATATGGCAGCTTACCGTAGCAGCAGGAGGGTCTTGTCTTACATAAACTGAAAGCTTTTCTATTGCCTACCAGATCAAACTTCTGGAGTAATGGTTTTCATAAATTTATTTTATTCTGCTTCAGAAAGGGCAAGCCCAAGATAGACTACAAGTGATTCACATGAGGTCATCAAAATTTTCCACTCCCTCCAGCATCCTAAATCTCTAGATTTCCGAACTGCCTCACTGACCCTGATCCCTGACATCAGGCCCTTTTGTCATTCATCAGCGGGACAAAGAGCAGGGAAATCTAATGATGTCTTCCCCAGACATTAGGCTGCAAAGATGCTGGCGGCCTGGGTTTGACACTCCAGTCTACGGCATTGACATGAATGGAGAATTGCGATAATCTAGATATTCAAGCATCTTCATTCTCTGTACCACGCTCCACCACCTAGCCTTCTGCCTCAAATATCAGTGTACGTTAGGTGTCTGATTTTAACCTACGTTACTAAGATAGCTGCTTGTAGTTTTCAGTTTGAGGGGTGGGCAAAGCCTTAGCTCCAACTTGAAGACACAGGGAAGTGTCTCAGTCTTTAATTTTTCAATATTCTGTGCACACCTTGATTGGGCAAGTGAAATGATGTGGTGGCTTCAGTAGGGTGTGTATTAGGAATGGTGCGTGTGTGTATGTGTGTGTGTGTGTGTGTGTGTAAGCCAAAGTTGACACAAATCACGGATCTGAGGATTCTTAATGTTTTGAAAAGGTCATAATATAAATTATAAGAAATTGTACAGTCAAAGGCCACTCTTGGGGTCTTGTAGACACCTGGACTACTTTGAAATGACACCAGTGGAGCCAATACCACGTACCAGGAATCCTGTACGTATATGGTGGACTTTGGTGGCAAGCATCGGGTACCTTCAAACTCCAATGGAGGCCCCTGTGTACCCCCACAGGATTGCTGAGCTCCATTTCATATACTTCAGAAGCCGTAATCTTATCTAAATTAACAAATCAATTGCTTGAAATATATAAATATATAAAAAGTATCACCCATGCAAATATCTATTTGTTAAAATATGGCTTTTGTTTCAGCTAATTTCAACAAGAAAAGTTTTATCCTCATTTCTATGGCTAAATCGTAGAATGTGGGAAATTTCTCATGCATTCTCATGCATTTCTCAGCCCTTCCCTGAGCTGTAAGATGGGCATTTCATTTGATTTATTAATACATGAGGGGAAAGAATCCAACTTAGCCTTATCTTCTCTCAAAACTGAATGCATAAACCATGGGCCTGAGTCAATAAATCATGGGTCTGATGGAAAATAAATTTGCTGGAGCTATAGGAAAGCTGAGCATGGCCAGGTTCTGATGGCTGCTTTTTGGGCCCTGTCGGCCATCAGCTTATTTGAACCCTGATAACACGTTTTCCTTTCTTGACCACAGGGGGTTGTCACATTGACGTTTCCATTAGTCTGAAGAAGTCTCTTGCAGTCACTACAGAACCTGTCAACAGCCAGGTTGTTGTCAACAACAACAATCATGCCCTAAGATGTCCTCTCTGATATGTTATTGCCTGGCGGGGGAGGGCTTTGTGCGAGAAGGGGAAGGAAGACATCGTATTGCTTGCTTATGGCCCCTTGGACACGGAAGACAGTGGTGAGCAGAACCAACCGGTAGAAGGTGATGAAAGAAAAAGCAGTTTGGCAAAAGCAAGAGATAGAGGAGATGATCATGGGGTCCATCAGACACATTCCTAGATTAACACAACTGTCGCAGTTGCGGTGAGGTGCTGGTCTAACAGACTTAAACCCTAGTCTGCTGAGCAACACTCACGCCTCCACAGAGTAGCACTTTTATTGCGGTATGTCTTTCATGGAAAACGAACAAAACCTTAAATAAATCACAATTACTTATTGCTTCGTATTTTGGATAATAAATTCTTTAGTTTATCAGTACCTCAGGGCCTTCAAATGTGCATTCTTCAAATAGTTTCAATTACATATACATTCTTTCTCCTGAACAATAAATTATTCTTTAAAAAAAAGGAAAAGGAAAAGATACATAATTTTAAAGCAAAGAAAAACAAAAAAAACCCATATATTTTTGACATTTATCTTAAACTTATATGAAAACAACTCTATGTTAGATGCTTAAATATAAATAATAAAGGACATTATGTTATTTACAATGTTACACAGTAAGTCGAGAGAGTAAGAAACTGACATTAACTCATGGAGACAGTAAATGGTTTAGGAAAACATCCAAGTAGCGTACAATGTGTATTTACAAAAGAATATATAATAGAACTCGTGATATGTGGCCATTTCCTTTTGCCTGCATTTCTCTGCAGTGTTTCACGGTTCTTTGCAGATTGAAATCTCTGTGGGTGGTGGAGAGGAGCTAGTGCTGAAAGATAAAACCAGGCCTTCCTTATTTTCATCAATGTGAGCCATGCACCTTTTAACTCAGGCCAAAAAAAAAAAAAAAAAAAAAAGGAATAGTCAGGAGCAAGTTACCCTGGATAAAGTCCATCTATATCAAGACAGTCACACTTAAACAGGAAGATATGGTCTGTTGGTGTTTGGGACACATCCATATAGATTCAGGCAGAATGCTATTTGGTGGAAAGCCTGAAGCTGTCCAGGCACTCTTGAACAAAACAAACAGAAAAGTCACAACCGGCACGAAGGGAGAGTGGGACAGAAAAGGAATCTTGAGTGAGAAAAAGAAGTTTCGCCTATACTGCACCTCCCCTCGGTGGGGTATGATTTCAGACCCAGAAAACACAGTTGCTGTCAAACTTCCGGGCGATTTCCACTCCCTGAAACCCCTGAAAGTTTGTCCCACGCTGGGAGCACGGGTTCACGCCTTCTTGGGGTTGCCACTACATAGCCTGCATGTATAGACACGGAGGGCTGAGAGCCATGTGGCCACTAAACGTCACAGAGCAGTCCCTGGGAACACAAAGCGGGTGACGGCGGCAGGTAGCCCTGAGGAGACAGCTGGCCTTTCTTATCAAAGGAAACTCTGAAGGCTATCTCCACAAATACGCCGCCTCTCTGAGTGACCAGAAGCAAACTGGAAAGAAAATGTCCTCTTGTCCTAAATGTTCCTATATACCTGCGACCTGAAAACGTATATAGCAATTTGCATACTGAGGAAAATGTTGGTTGCTCTCAGCAGAAGATTTCATTTGTTCTGGAAATTCTCCACAATGGGGCATTTGAATGCTCCAATGCCCGAAGATTTTTGCGACACAAATTTTAGACTTTTTGTTAACGGTAGAAATTTCTTTATTGATATAGTCTCTGAATGAGCCAAGGCCTCCAAAGGTAATATAAGCATAATTTAAAGGACCTCTTTGGGTGGACTGCCTTTTTCCCTGTGCCACGAGCTTACTCATTTCTACAGAACTGGGAAATCAGAGCGACGTGGGCAGCCCGACAGTAGCACAGGGTAAGTGGTGGGTGAGTAAAGAAGGACGGCTCAGGACACCAAATAGTAAGTAAGTTCAAGGACCTGCAGACAGACATCTCTGTGGGCTGTAGAAACATGAAAGGAGCTTAAGGACATGACTCGTGTCCACCCTGCATTTTCCCAAGACCTCCTTGCATGGCCCTTCTTCCTGAGAATTTTAACATAGACATTTGATGAAGAACTAAATCCATTTCACCTGCATACAAGCTGCAGCTGGTCTCGTTGACTTCACGGCTGGTGTCTGGAACCCCCTGCTCACCTGTTTCCCATTTTGTCCCATGGGTCCCAGGAGGCCACTGGGAATCTAAATTAAGCTCTAGCCCACTCTGACAGATGTCAGGCAGGACGTGAAAGGGGGCCTGCATTTTTTTTAATCCCCTTCTTTTCCTGAATTAGCATTTATTCCAAATGTTAACACCTACAGGCCTTTCTTGGCCTTACAATCACAGAGAACATACGAAGCTCAGACCTATCCTTGTCCTGTTTCGTGACAGTAAAGCAAAGGTAAGAAAAGGGGGAAACAGATGATACAGGCTGCAGATCGAGAGGTCAGGGCACAGGTGGGGATCACTTCTACAAGTAAAGGTGCAATCTTTCCAACACTGTCAACATTCCCCGAGGAATCGTCACTCGTGGAAAAGCTCTTGCTGATCACAAGTCGCACGCACCTCGGCTGTTCCTGACAAAAATGTTCATGCATAGTTATGACCCGATCCAAGCAACATTGAAAAACAAGAGGAAAGTCATGAGGAGAAAGGTGCGGTCAACAGAACTATTTAAAACTGCACCCAAGTCACAAGACTCTTCTCCACCTGTGCCTTCTAGACTCTCACTCCTTCTAGACGCTCTACAACAGACCTATTCCCCCATGATGACTAGTCACCACCACGTACGGCAGGCGCGTGTCACTGCAGAAGTATTTCAGACAAACTGCTGAGTGTGCCGTAACACATCTGTTCATGAGTTGATAAGGCACAGCCAGTGGCTAAGCTCCCCCGACAGCGAAGAGCCCAAGTCAGGAACGACTGCACCTCTCTCCACCCCAATTGGATTTTCTACCAGCTGACCTGCTGTGTCGTTCCCCCCGAAAGCGAAGGGGAGTCCTCTACTGAGGTGATGGGTTTACCCCGATAGCAAGCCAGAACCCATTTTCCATACTAGTCCCCCAAACTGTTGCTCCTTGTCAAGAAAAATAAACCCAAATAAAGTAAACGGTAGCTTTTTGTCGCACGAGCGAGCTGTCTTCTGATTAAGAATATAGTTTTTAAAAAAAATCGCAATATTACTTTCTTCCTAATATTTAACATTACTTAATGCAGTTTCCTGCTGTAATTAATAGTAGCATGCTGTTAGATCTACTATTATCTCAGAGCCCAATGAAGCGAACCTTTAGCTGGCAGAGTAGACACAACTCATTTCATCTACTGAAAGCAAAAGAAAACTTGGTACAAAAGAGAAGAGTATTTTGATGGATGTGCCATTACAAGACGTACTGACCGGGCGCTACTATAAGCAAACAGAGGGACAGTTGCAAGTCTTGAGAATCAAACATCCCGTCAACATCAGAATGCAATGCACGAGAAGCCAGCAAAAACTGAATATATGGGAGGTTTTGTTGAAATACTGTGGAAAAGCAATCACAGTAACTGTACGAAACTTGCTCTCAACATAACAGAACATAAAGGCACCATTGTTATCTTTCTCGTTTTGAAATACTGTAAAAAATTGCTACATATGGCACATAACACATTTTTACATACATATATTTAATTTATAAAAGTTTTTTTCCTGTTTTCTATTTGCAGAACTGCTAAAATAAAATAAATTGTTTAATTTAAGGTGGAATACTTTATTATATAAAATAAAGTTTTACAGGTGAATCTATGTGTTTATTTATGTTTTATACAGCGATAGGGTCTTGGTCAGCGATTACACTAGACAGCCTGGCCTGTAATCCCTCTTGCGTCGAGAAGCGGCCTGCTGGGTTAGTCCTGCTGTCCGCCAGGCGGAAGGCAGGTGCTGCCTCAACACTGGCTGCCAGGGGGTTCTGAATGCCCAGGAAGGGTGTATCTTCCCCTACTCTCTCATCTTCTGTTTCACTCTCTGAGTTAGTGCCCCCAGCGCTTGTGTTGCTGTCCATTTCCAGCCTGTTGGCAATATGGCCATTGGGCTTGGTTCTTTTGGCCCGCCGGCTACTGGTGAGTTTCTTAACAGGTTCTTGAGCCGGCTCGTACTCCTGGGTGGTTTCATACTCCTCGTCCTCCACTATCCTTGAGGGGCTAGGGGGCAGGCTGTTGTTCTCATGGGCGAGGTTATGGTGGTAGGCGTTGAACTGCTGGGGGTGGTGGTCATACTTCTCCCGCAGCCTCGGTGGTGTCACCAGAAGCAGAGGTCTCTCTTCTTCCACGAAGGGGCTGACTGCCATGACAGGCATGGACACCGCCGTGCCGGACACAGGTGGAGACATTTCCAAAGGGGGCGATTTGGGGGAGCTTGGCGTGTGGAAATCTACAGGTGACATACGAGCCGGGGTGGTCATTGCGGACACATACCTGTGTGAGCACAGAATACCCTGCATGAGTGTGGCGGAAGAAGAGGCATAGAGCAGGGAGGGTAAGGGGACAGAAGTCATGATATCATAGAAGCAGAAAACAAAGAAGTTCTATGCGTTGTACACTTCTTGATTTTTAACACTAAGGACATTGGGCACCCTTGGAATCTCAAGTTATGTAGCCAAGAGTTTCCTCACGGGAGTACATGCAAAGATCAGCTAGATTGCCTAACTCATCCAAGCTTTGGGGATTTTCAAGCTCATCGTGATTTTAAATAAAGGCATGTGAATCAGGACAGGAGGGCACTGGGTCCTGGAAAACTTTCAGTTAACAAGGACCAAGGTGCAGGGATTTGGAAGGGAAAGAAGTATTACTTAAATACTATACCTTCCTAAAGGCCAAGGGGTCTTAGAGAATGAAGCCCAAATGGGGAATGGAGGAAGATCTAAGATGAGTTGCTGAGAGCTGGATCTGCATGCATTTGGATCTGTGTGCCTTGTTTCTCCTTAGCTCAGCTATAAGGTTATGTCTTATGAAAAAAAAAAAGAGCATAGTAACTTAGATTTATTCCTGATAACAGTGTAACACATATGTGTGCTTTCAGTTTTCCCACGAAATGCTACTTCTTAACATTCTCTTTGCAACTCTCCATCCCAGTGACCAAGACATTCAGAAATAAGCCGAAGAGAACCTTATGTTGGTACCCTAGGTATGCCCAAGCTCTGGTCTACCTTCTTCAAAAACCCATGGCTTAATCACTCTTTGGTTCATCTTTTGTGACGGCTCAGGGTTGGCTGTCCCGTGTTACCTACCTCTTGTCACACTATACCCAGTAGTGCCCCGTAAATCTGACTGTCAAGACATCGAGCACATCTTTTTTTTTTTTTTAACCGTATCATGCTTTCTTCCTCCACAACAAAAAGGCCTGTCTTAGCACTGAGGAAGATGGGGCTTATTTAGAGTCACATTTCTCAACTTTGATAAAAATGTTGCCAATGCATAGCATCAAAGGACACTTTTCTTCCATTGGCGTTCACAGAGTCGAGCTTGACATGACCTGTGGTGATACAGGACCTCATTATCTGAACTCCAGCTAACAGGAACAGGAAACCTATTAACTTTCCTGCTCCTCAGCCATGATTCAGAGTCATACGGATGTGAGGTCTAGCTGTGTCTAAAACGGGAAGGTGTGCAGAGATGGAAATACTTGGGGCTCGAGGCTTCAACTTTTATTCTGGGAATACTTAAATTAAGCTCTCTGAGAAATGCTAATCCAGACTCAGCCAACGCATAAAACTGATTCATCTTTTCTCTCCATGCTCTCGAGGTTCAGGTGTATTTTGCAGTTCTAGATCATATCTGGGGTGTGCAAGGAAGCAGGGAAATGTCAGCCTTTAGAGAGAAACATCACACGGAGGGATGAAGACAGAATTTATCCCTAGCATCCTTCTCAGGTCTCAAAATAGACTGGATTAAGATAGACAGAGCTTCTTAATACATAAAGATGTAATTATATGAATTTAAGACTGAGGTTTTAAACTAGTTTGGGACCATGCCTACATTTTCACAGATGAATGACAGAGCAACCTCTCATTCCATAAAGCCCTGAAATAATACCATTCTGGGGCAAAGACCCTTGAAAAAGAGATCAGCAAGCTCTCCAGGACCTGCCGACCCAGAACTACTCATCCTTTTTTACAAGGACTTCCCAGCCAGACCGTGAGTGGAAAGAGTCTAGTCAGCATTCTCTCCACCCACGTAACTAGGTACGGATTTGACATCATGTAAACCTTTCAGCAAGTGGTCAAAGATTACACTGAGATGGTCATACAGTAAACAAACAAACAACACTCCTCTGAATTTGAAAACAAACAAGTAACAACTTACTGCCACAAATGGTGGTTAGCTATAACTCTCTCCCAATTTAAGTGAAAATGAATAAAGAGAATCTATGAGTTCAATATTCCTATGAAGCATCTCTTACTTTCCTTTCCTCCGGTCTTGATTTTACTTTGTCTATAACCTCTGCCCTCCTCCCCAACCCAATCCGAAATCCCCAGAAGACAGCCCAAACATTCCGGAATAAAGCAGTATCTGCTTTGAAAACACCTGTGAAGACTGCGTCGGCAGCATATAAAAGATGTATTTATTCATCCCTTCTTCGAATTTTGTAAAAGGGATACTATAGGGGGAGTGCAAGCAGCTGTTCCCCATGATAGCATGGGGGGTCAGCAGTGATAGAGCCCTTGATTTGATTCAGCTGAGGCTGGAAGGTAAGAAAAAGTTAACACCTGAGACCCCAAGACCAACTAGACCGGAGTTTGGATAACTCGGGCAATCTGAGTTACAGGAGGGTCCTTCTCAATCCCTGATGCCATCTCTCTAAAGTTACAACTGAGAAAACAGAGATGCAGAGTGGGTGTGAGTCTAAGGTCAGAGCGGAGACCTCCCGCTTAGCTGCCCCTCCCGCGTGAAATCATTCCCGCTCCTTTAGAGTCTGTTGCCTGTCAGCTCCTGGGACCATGCGAGCAGCTCAGAAGCAATGAGTTTAGTCAAACAAAAAGATGGCTTCATCAACTAGGGAAATGCAAGGGGCAAGTGGCACCCCTTAATCTCATGGGAGTAGAGTTCCTTAGGTGAGACCACAGGTGCTCATGGGGATTCTCCTACTGGGGCGCTTTCTCCTCCGCGGAAGCTTTGCCCTTCGGTTTTACCTTTCACTATGAGGAGAGTCTCGGTAGGAGTCAGGGGTTTCTCTAGCATGCCTGAGGAAGCTGTTACATTCGCGAGGGCCTCCCAAGCCATTAAGTCGTCCTCGTGGGCCCCCGGTTGGGCTGCTGTGTCTACTGTTTTCTACCGATGACATCACGATTACAGAGTGACTTTCCGAAAGGATGCTTTCAGTGTGCCCATTGCTCCAGCTGGAGGGGAAACGGGAGAGGCAAAGAGACATAAGCAGGTATTTTTTAAGGAATATGCACAAATGGAAATGAAAGGAAGTGATCTGGTAAGGATTTCAGCTTATTGGTGTCTCAGCATTTGACAATAACATTACCCTTCTCAGAACAGAATTATTATTCCTTGCTCTAGAGAGGATCTTTATTTTGCTTGGCTTTGTAAGTTTATTTACTTGTTCATCCATTCAAAACATATTTATCAAATGTCGGTATGTACTAAGTGTTCTTACAATCCCTCTGCTCTCAAGCGGCTTAGGTTAAGGAGACATTTGGCCATGAGCTACACTTGCCAGTCAATATTGTCCTTGGTAACATGCACTCACGTGGGAACCCCCGAGGCATCTGAGAACTTGGAGTTCAGCCGTCGAACTTTCCAAGGACAACCCAATCACTGGAAGGAGTGGACTTATAATTACTACTTAGCATCCAGGACAGTGACCAGTCAGCATGAGTAAAGACAATCTCCAAAATGGGGAACAACAATCCTGTGAGTGGGTATTATTTTCACTCTCAGTACTGAAAATACGGAGGCTCAAATTCAAATAGCAATTAAATGGCAGAGTCACTTGATGGCCAAAGTCTGTTTTTGTTGTGAATCATACATGTTGCTCTACTTCTTTGCCTCATATGTGTCTCCTGTTCCTTTCCAAGCAGTGAGAGTGAAAGACAAGGTCTAGAAATTCTCTCTTGGAGTAGTGCCATGCAATGGTTTTCATTCTCATACCTGTGACTAGGAGTCTGGGTGACAGTGGGGGAGTGGTGAGCCGTGGAGGTGTAGTGACTTGTGGAAAAAGATGTCTCCGCTTCTCTCTCAACAATATGCTCACTAGAGATGACATTTTTAGATACGTATTGCTGGATAAACAAAGAGACACAACTTGAAGATTCCTATTAAACGAAACAGTAACGTCAACATCATCACACACAAAATCTATTCTAGTACATATACTTCATAATACATCCCATTTCCTCAACGGTCAGATGGAAAATCCCATGCTGGCTATATGGCCTTTAAATTCAGTAAATGAAATTAATGAATTGTCCTTTGGAGGCACACGCAGTGTAGGTTCTGCAATCTTAACTACGTATTATCAGAAACAGACCGGTTCTCCTATTTCCAACTGATAGGGTGAGTGAAATCCAAGAGAAATTTCTGCCCCATATTCATTTTGTCATAATTGTAGGTGAAAAAGATCAACAGACAGTAGAATGAAACAAAAGCACAGAGATGGTTTATCTTATTTCAAATTTCAAGTCAAGACAGGATTTTTTTTTTTTACAATCTCTGTATTTTAGATCTACTTTTCTTTTTCACTTTCCAAGGGCCCATGTTGCCCTAATGTTAGCACTAAAATTTTCAACTTGTTGCCAGTGGTAAGGCTAACAAGGCCACTGAGAGATTGAAAGACCTACAGAAGCTGTCAAGATCTCACATCTTGACACAGCACACAGTACACAGAGGGCCTATCTATAGTGCAAGTCAATTCTACTTATTTTCATCACCAAATAGCACCAGCTATTCCTGCCTTCAATCAATGAAAGAGGCACATTTTGAAGTTGTGTCGGAAATGCTGTTCGTCTTATGCCAAATTGAGCTGAGTAAAGAAAAAGGGCATGGGAAGGAGTACTCTCAGATGAAATGGGCACTTTATAAGCAATGGGCTGTGGGCTGTAATAGAACCTGATGCATTTATGGAAACATCCAAAATGTACGACTTGAATTATACTTGAAACTCTAGTCGGTTCTTAGTGGAAAGGCTAACCTGCCTTTAGCTCTTCCTGGGACATGCAGTTAGCTTGCTTTGAGGAAAAGATGGCGAGGTCATGATTCATGAGCTCTTCCTAGACTCGACCACCTCACTCCTGGTCCTTGAAAGACAGGGCAAGCCTGATAAATCTTTTTTTTTTTTTTTAAATATTTTATTTATTTGACAGAGAGAAACACAGTGAGAGAGGGAACACAAGCAGGGGGAGTGAGGGAGGGAGAAGCAGGCTTCCCACCGAGCAGGAAGCCCGATGTGGGACTTGATCCCGGGTCTCCAGGATCATGACCTGAGCTGAAGGCAGTCGCTTAACCAACTGAGCCACCCAGGAGTCCCAAGCCTGGTAAATCTAATGAAAATAATATTTAACAATTATCAACCACACACCGAATGTCCCTGGGCTAAGTGTTTTATATGGATTGCCTTGTTTAATGCTCACAGAACTTTTTGAAGTAGGTATTATTTTTAGGCTTGTTGTCATAATGAAGAAATCAGGTTTAGACAGATTAAATAAAGCCCAAAGTAACACAGCCTGAGAGATAATTGGAATGAAAGCAGCCATTCTGCTTCCTATATATTATAACAGACATAGTGACAGATTGTAGGTGTGTCTGCATGCAGTGAATGCATTTACCGACTGTGTAGAACATTCTAATGAACACTGGTAAGGGAAGCAAAGCGGCAAAAGAAACTAATGTCTCTGGAAAACCCTTGCTACAAGACTTGCTGTTGGCTTACTAACCAGCAATTTTGACCTTGGGTCTAGGATACATTTGCTCCACAAATATATTTTTCTACAGGATAGAAAAAATGGTAATGCAGTGTGACCTTCAAGCTTTGCCCATGAAAAGCCAACCATCAGAGGGAAAAGCAGAGAACAGGAAAAATCATGGTGGAGTAGGAAGAATGATGCTTTACAAGCCAGGGAAGCTGAGTCCAGCTCTGGCCCCTTAACTGTAAAAAGGGGAGGTTTGAAAGAGCACCTCCAGAGACACTTCAGAACGTAATATTCTATGACCTAGTTATATTTAAAAGCCGAGTGCTTGGTAAATTTTAAATAGAATATTTGAGTCATTACAGACATATTTAATCTGGTGGGCTTGACATCATGTAGAAGGAGTCAGGGAATAAGAAAGCATTATGTTCTTCCCCTTTTGCTACTGAGAAGTGGGCTTGATAAGTCATTTGGCCCCTGCATGCCCTAGCTGTTTTCTTTGTAAATCAGAATCAGTAAATCTTCAGGTCCTGGAAGATGGCTCTAATAAAAATCACTCTGAAGCCCTTAGCTCAGTTATCAGTACTTATCAGTTAGACCCTGGAGGAGCCTTCATTTCCAAATCATTAAAAAAAAATTCCTTCTGATTCTTAGATCATTAATTTCATTATTTTTCTATGTGTTTTTCTTTTCTTTCTTCCAGTTAGACCCTCCCTGCAGAACAAACCCAATATTATTATTCCAACCCCTTAATGAACACTTTATGAGAGGAAATGTGTTGGTTTTACAGTAACCAAATACACTTTGAAAAATGTTCCCATTATTTTGTCCTGGCGAAACCCTGGATTCCTGGAAGCCATCGTGATTAATGACAATAGCTAAGAGCCTAAGAGCTTTAGAAAATAAACGTCAAGGTGCCTGAACAGAGGAGAGATGCTGAGCTTTTCCACTGGCCAGACTCAACATACATTCACCAGTTGGACGTTCTCGGGGGGCGGGTTGGGGTGGTGAGGCCCGTTGGCTATGTTCACCATGTTGTTGCGTTCAGACCGCAGACTCTGCCGAAGCCGGTCATGAAGCTTTTTCCGTTGTTTCCTGGATATGAAAAAGGGAGCATTTATTTTTTTCTATCATTTACATTTCTTGGTACAGTCAACTCTTGATTCTACCAGGTAGGAGATTGGTGGAGGGAATGGCACTCCGCTTGGAATCTGCCTACAGACAGAAGTGGAATCATACAATCTTAGTGAATATACTTAGGAAGCTGGGGGTGATTCTTACAGAAATCTAACTGGACTGCTGAGAGATGGGGAAAAAAAAAAGGAGAGAAGACAAGAGAAATCAAGTTGATATTTGGCTCCAACCCCAACTTTCCAATTAATCCATCTTTGCCTGAGTCTTACAGATGATCATTTGTCTTAGGTACCAATTTGTGCCATGCGATTGATAAGGCTGATTTCATTCATAATTTTGCCAGTGTGTCTGTTAAGAAGAGGAGGTTAATTCTGCATCTGTACCTTCTACACAGTGGGTGTGCCTGTATGGCCCTGTATGTGAGGGTGGCTAGGTACATACTCTGCCCATAGATTTCACACAGTTATAACATGATCTTACTCTGGTAAAACCTTTTTTTGTAGAACTAGATAATGGATATTGAAATACTGAGATCGAATCTAATAACACTCAGAATGTAGATTCCAGTAAGGCTTATCTCTGGGAAGCCATGAAATTGGGGGTACAAAGAAAATGCCTCCGTGCCCTTAATTTTAGGGTCTAAAAGCATATTGTCTTTGTTTCCCAAAGCAACATTCCCCATGACTAGTTTTGGCCAGTTTATGTGAGGAAGCAACAAAACAGAACAAAATTGTGAACGTTATTTCCTACTTGAAGCAGAAGTTCCATGTAAGAGAGAAAAGTGAAGGGAATTTGGGTCACACGGTAATTGTGTTTGTTAATATGGGCTCAGCTTAAAGGACCAGACACAGTGAACACAAATCTGCTCTAATGTTTTCTCCTCTTCTTTCAAAGTAAGATTTGCCTGACTTTCCTCCTACGAGATTCCTTTTGTACATCCCACCGGTAACAGGTAAGCTTATGAGATGGAACAGGCATACAATCACAATAGTGTCTTAAAAACCTTTACTCCTGACTTCACCAAGTGTTTCCTTTATCTCCTCAGTCTGACTGTGGAGTGGGACACATCCTCAGTGGTGACATGACAGCCACCGCTTGGGTGCCTACCACTGTCCTCTCGGGATGTGGGGGGCCCACCCTCATCCACCCACACCTGCCCCACAAGCCTGTCCCTCCAACCCTTTCCCCGGTCGCAGGTCACCGTCAATGACCAGAAGTCTTCTGAAAGCTTTCACACAAATAGGCAAAGCTTTCTAGTTATGTGATTAAATAAAGTCCTTGAAATAGATGCCTTAGAGGAAAAAATGAGAAGATACATGCCCTCTGCCTCCCCACTACCGCTTTTCAAGTCTAGGCTGTTGAAAATGCTTTCTGCAGAGCCCTGGGCCGGCTAAGCCATCTTCAGTGCACTAAGGAGAGAGAGAGAGGCACAGAGGAGGAAAGTTTACTTGGTTTTGCAGTAGGCCACCACACACATGATGCCGACCACGAGCAAGGCGATGCAGATGCCGGCGATGGTCAGCACTCTCTTCTGGTAGAGCTCCTCCGCCTCTGGAAAGGGATGAGAGCAGATGTCACCAAAGCCCCCTTACGCTCACCAGGACCTAACAACTGAACAGTTGGCATGTGGCATGGCATTGCCCATGTTCACAAGAAAGTAAATACGTGACAATTCATCACTTTTGCAGACATACTTAAGGTACAGCATACTCTGCATTACACGTAAACAGCAAAGCCAGCTGGGGCCATTTGCAATAAAAAAATATACTATTAAATTACTTTACTTAGAAGCTACACGTATAGCTCTTTAATAGATTTACTTAACATCGTTATTACAGATGCATTAAACTGGCAAATCATAAACATTATATAAAATAATTATTTAGTTAAAACTGTAGTTTTTAATTAAAAAAAAAAATACCTTGCAAGGACAACAGGAATCAATGCCCATAAAAGGAGCTGGGATTGGAACCACTGGGGCAGTCCTTGACCTCTTTTTTTTCCCCTGTTCCCCCCTCCCAAATCCCTTTTTATTTCCCAGCTATTTTATATTCCAGTGGTCTTTACAAGAGGCCATTTCTAACAAAAAATAAACTCAAAGACATTTGCAAACATGAGCTTGACTTGTAGTTAGCAACAATACCGAGGCAGGATCCCTATGATTTAACAGTAAAATGTGAACATAAGCAACATAGTGGGGAGAGCAGGGCACTGTATCAGAGAAAATCCAATATGGTGGGTAGCATAGTCTGGGACCAAGATGGAGATTTGTCCTTTGAAGGACAATTATTATCACTTCCCCGACTGTACTTAGAAACCCAAATGATCTGCGTAAAGAAGCCACTAGCACACTGGATATATGACTTGGACTAGATTGCGCATTGGCTTGGTGTATTAGTTCGAGGAGGTCACATAAGGGAGGGTGATGCGTATGCCTGTAGTGACTGGCTTGGCGTATTAGTTCGAGGAGGTCACATAAGGGAGGGTGGCGCTTAGAACTTTGGGTTAATGGTACCACTGTTCTTTAAATGCAACCAGTCTCTTGTTCATGGAAGTCTTTCTATTTGCAAATCAGTTTGGGGGAGGGATACCTTGATTATACTTCGGTAGGTCAGGTTCTTCACGAGATTGGCAGATTTAATGGCGAACCTGATCCCTTAGGAACTAAGCTTCCAACCAGTCTAATTACATTTATTGGAAGACATTCACAAGTTCACCGAAAAAGAGAACTCAGATTGGTGCATCATAAACATCACAAACTAAACTTGCCAAATTGATTAATAAGCTGGTAAAAAACCGGGGGTATTATACAAATGAAGGTCTCTTATCTGGACATCAACACGGGGCCTTAGGGAACATTTTCAATTTACTGAAAGAGGGTGAGTCAGGAAGTTTTCTTGAAATGAAAAAGTGCATTTTAATTTCTGTGATACAGTAGACCTTATCATTAAACAAAACATTTCCTACAAGGCAAGCCCATGGTAATCAAATTCCAGTTAACACGTCAGGAACATTGTCAAATCAAATTAATACAGCACTGATTATTAACAGGAGGAGGAGGAGAATAGAAGTCAGTGGGTAAAAGACTAGAATGCTGCAGAAATTATACAAAAACAAACCAAAAGGGTCAGAAGTGGGAGGGGAAAAAAACAAACCCAGAGGACAGACAGACTGACAGAATGACAGAGAGAGGGAAGAAGGCAGGTAGGAGGGAAAACAAGATTAAAAGTGAAGGAGCCATCTCAAGTGCCTGGCACAGCATGCCTGATATTAAGGGAGGAAAAAACAAACAAAAGAAGAGCAGAGGGAGGAAATGCTGGGTGGGCAGAGAGGGTGGGTGCGAAGTCCGAAGGGTTACCCCATACAGCATAACTCCTACCCTACGCTGGCCGTCATGTGCAAGCCACAGTTAGGAAGCGAGCAGCTGGTGCATTGCAGTGAGACAATGACCCGGGAGACATAGAGTGGGGTCACGTATTTTTGTGCCGCAAAAGTCAGTGGAAGATGCGGAATGTGAATGCTTCTGTGTTAATTGCTGTGTCTGCTGCCTCCCCGCCACCCCCTCCGCCGTGCCCCAGGACAGGGAATTACATTTGACAAGGTGGTGATCTGTGAGAGGTGCCCCAGGGCCCTTCTCCAGGACCTGGCTCGGGGGATCGGTTTTTTGGGTTTTTAGGGACAGGTCTAAGACGGCGAGGCGGTGCCCCACTAGTCCCTCTTCGTGGGGCCCAGGACGCAGGGCTCCTCCGGGTGTGACCAGTTGGTTTAGAAACAGCCATGTTTAACTATCATTGCCACAAAAATGAAGCCCCTGCCTTACTGTGCCCTGTTTCGCTCACTCTCTTGACTTGTTTTGAAAGGGTGAGGACTTGGTAGCCCTGCATCTTAACTCCCTATCTTTAGAAAGAGCTGGGAACTTACTTCTGACAACGATAGAAATGGAATGTACAGAAGGACTGAAGGGGGAAAGGTCGGGGACTCCCAGGGATTCCCTTGACAAGCTTTTTGGTGGTTGCTCATCAAAAAAGAATAGATTGGCCTCAGGTTGTCAGCAAATGCGGCACGCTGACTCACCGTTCTGCCTGTGTTATGTGAGAAGACACACATTCTTCCAGGGAAACTGGTCATGGAAATAAAAAGGCAAGCTCAATGAAGGCCAGAGGGTAAAGCCAAAGTGCTAAGATGAAACAATGAAAGACAAGGTCCATAGAATACAGATGTAGGATTAAGATTCTGTATTCAGAACAGCATTTACGGGATACACTCAGTGTTTCTCATATTAGTTTCCATTTCATTTTCCAGTGATTTACTAGATCAGGGAATCACGCCCCCCTTTGTGAATGTGTTAAAAGAGAAACACTTGATGAACAAGCATATAAACAATGGGCTCTTTTTACCCCGTTCCCCTTATTTTTTTCCCTAGTGTGACAGGGTCAATAGGGCAAGAGCAAATTAGAGGCAGCGCTGAAAAAAAGAATCTGCCCGTCCAGTTGGCGGATCTGCCTTAATGAATGGAAATGCTTCCGAGTCTTTACTCTATGATTTGGCTGGGCGCGCTGAAGTCAGTCAGATCATGTATATTTTCTAGTTTGATCTGGCCAGGCTAAGAGACAGAAGCCTTGTCTTTCTCAATATTAATTGACCTTTAAGGTCTGATTTTCCTGAAGGACAGAACGTTGTGGCTCAGTACACCAGCTGTCGTGGGACTGTGAAGTCTCTGGACCATTTGCCTCTTAGAGGTATGCATAGACCAGCACGATGTATCTTTACTGACCCTTCAGATTATGCGGAGGGAGAAGTCCTAAATCTGAACTACCCATCGCCCTACCTCATTGTCTGGGAATAGAAATATTAAATTCTAGTTAGACCTTAAGGTGATAAATGGGACAGGGCACCTGGGTGGCTCAGAGGGTTAAGCCTCTGCCTTCAGCTCAGGTCATGATCTCTGGATCCTGGGATCGAGTCCCACATCGGGCTCTCTGCTCAGCAGGGAGCCTGCTTCCCCCCCCACCCCCGGCCTGCCTCTCTGCTTACTTGTGATCTCTCTCTGTCAAATAAATAAATAAAATCTTTAAAAAATAGTGATAAATGGGACAAAGATGCTATTAAGGAAAAGGAGGAGGTGATGGTATTTTTTTTCCTCCCTGCAGGAAAGGCTGATAAGCCTTCCTGGTAGTGTGACAAATGTTACTGAGAGAGGTGACCTGAATAGATAGATCCCTCTCGTCATGCAGATAACCCGCCACCTGAATGGTGTTGGTTGGAACTCTGGTGCTTCTCACGCTTGGGAGATGTTCTGTGATGTGCAAAGGGTCACTCACATATAAGTGGGCATTTCTCATCAAATGAATAATTCCTCTTCAAAGTTTTTTGAGGGGATAGGGCAATTGAGTTTCTATCCCTGTCATGGACAAAAATTGCAACAGCCTTATTTTCCAGGAATTACAGAATGTAGATCAGGTATGGACGATGATATTCTCATCCAAAAGAGAGCGCCCTCACTGCATGACGTCAGTGACATGAGCTGGACAGAGATCAGCTGAATCAGGGCATCCCATTGTTGACCCACAGTCACGTTTCCGTGCTGCGGGCAGTGTTCAGGGAGCCCGGGCACCCGCACTGTGGAGCCTCTGGGATGGCACCATGACTTCCTTCTACTCCCAGGACTGGCCCTGGCTCCTAATTATTTATGAATAAGGCATTCAAAGGGAGTGTGTCTCAAATTCATAGGCTCATAGGAGATATTATTTTATGTTCACAATGTGAACATTTCTATTTGATTAATCTAAGTGACTCAAGATTAATTCCATTAGCGCTAGAATTTCCACCTAAAATAGCACTGGGCGTATTCTTTCTGTTTTCTATTTCCTTGCTCCTACGATAATGAAGTTGAGGAGAGGGGCGATTGCATATCCCCAGAAAATCAGAGTGTGCACATACAATATTGTGTTACAGTGTAAGGGCTTTCTATATTATTATAACAAATGGGTAATTTTTTACATTGTGTGTCACATTCTCATCAGCCTAAGATGTGGTGTGTTTTTAAGCAGAAGCATTTAGAGTTTCTTTTGTTCCCTCAGGCCAGGTTCGGTTCCTCCCATAGCCTTCGCCCTCGCCAACTTACCCCCGCTTGGAAATAACAGCCTGGTCACATCCAATCAGAGGGTCAAGGAACGTGGGATATATGTCTTTGCAGCAGGTAAGGTGATTTTTAAACTCTAAGTGAAGTGTGGGGATCTAGAAACTGCTGTATTCAGTGACATTTTGGTAAACTAATCGTGGGTTGGAAGCCCAGAAGTCATTGTTATAGCTGTATGATCCCTTCTGAAGGAAAAGGAAATTAGTTAGGAACTGGAAGGTAAGAGTGGGAAGGGAAAAGACTTCAGCTCATAGGTTCTAAATTCTGCAGGCTAAAAGGAATGATGATCGGTCCATACCCATAAATTCAATCCCAAGATGCTCTGCCAATGCAGAAAGTTGACAAAAAAAAAAAAAAAGAAAGGGAAAAAAGTTTCAGAAAAGAGCAATACACTGCACTCCAAACAAACACATTACACACGACTATTAAGGGCTCTGTGGGCGTGCACACTGAACAGGACGAATGGGGGGGTGTTAAGGCAGCAGTGCTCAAGTACGCCTCCTGGAGTCCGCATAGGGAACTTCTTTTTAAAGAGGTGTGCAAATACCAGCACGCCCCGTCTTTATTAACCCTTAAAAGACCTTACTGAGGGAGAAGCTGTACTGCTGAACTACCCGCTGTTACTTCATCCCCTGGGAACAGAAATACCATATATATTGGGGAAAAAAAAAAAAAGGCATTCGGTATTATTTCGTTCCTCTCTGGAAAAGGCAGAAGCCAAGTCCCAGGGAGGTGATTTTGCTTTTTATCCAAAGGCACACAGTGGCAGAGCCAGGAGTAGAAACCAAGAGTATAGCAATTTGGTCTGAAATTTTTCATGGGCTGGATTTACGTTTTTCCTAGTTTGGATAGTTTCCTAGTTTGGATGCTCTAACATTTCTTGGTTTTTTTTGGGGTTATTTTAAAACAACAACGACAAAAAACTACCTCCTTTTCTGCTCCTTACCTTCCACTTTCTCTACCACTTACATAATATTTCGTTTACAGAAAGCAACAAACGCTCCTGCCCAAAAATCCAGAGAGGGAATTGGGGCAGAGCCCGCTTCCAGATTTTTCAAATAACTCCTGTGTGGCGTCCGACAACTTTCAATGCCTCATTTTTCCAGTTTTTTCTTTTTTCTTTTTTTTTTTTTTTTTTAAGGAGGGGGCTGTGAGCTGTGGGATGGATTTAATTCTTGAGATCCTTAGTTAATGTCAGCGTGTGACTCCCTCAAATAACAGCCAGTTTCATGGGCAATCCAGGGTGCCGAGCTCCGCTGCCCAGATGAGAGGACAGGGCTCAGAGGTGTTGCAAGGCTGTGTGTGAAAGGGGCTTAAAGGTGGGAGCCCACAGCCCACAGTCCTGGCAGCTGTGTCCATGGAGGCTCTGGGATGACGGGACAAGCAGAATCCACACAGGCTCCAGAGAAGAAATGGGGAACACGGGCCAATTAAAAGTAAAACCCCCAGACCTCCAGGAATGATGCCTTCCATTCTCAAAGCAAAAAATTGTGAATCGAATCTCACTGGATGGGACCCTTTAGGATTCCTTACTTGCGCCTGTGTGGTGGGAGGCAAGTGGAAAAGGAAGGGCGGAATGAAAATGGAGATTCAAGGGTCTAGAGTTCTTCCCTGGATCCCCGACTGGAGAGATATCAGCGCGGTCCAAAAAAGAGGACACGGCACCTCCTGAGTTTGAAAACATGCAGTTGAGGTTTGTAAGTAGTTCCCTTACAAAAGTCTGTAAGTAGTTCTCTTACAAAAACATCAGTTTGGGCATGGACAGAGCGCCTCAAGTAGAGAGCAGAAAATCTGAGGGTGCTGGCTTGTCCCGGTTCCGGGTCCTGCCTCTGCCATTGATTTGTTCCATGACTTTGGGCCCGTTAATTTCTCACTGACGAAATGCTTAGGATCCTCGCACATGCGTCACAGGGAGACCCTGTGGAATAAAGGAGCCATGAAATACGGGGGCCAACAGCAAAAGTGTTAAGAGCTTGGAGAACGAACCTATCTGGAGAGATATCTGCCTTGGGCCCCTTAATTGCATATAGGCTTACTTTTAACTAATTAATGGCCAGGAAAACTCTGAAAGCTTCTGGGGTATACCCAAGAATTTAGACTTTAAAAACTTTCCACCTCTTAAGGAAATGATTAAAAAAGAAAGAGTACCTCAAATAACAATAATGAGAGGCATGATGATAGTTCAGTCTGCCCCGGGTCACGGGTACTCAGGTAAATAACCTAAGCTTTTCATAAATTAAAAGTCAGAGGATGTAGGATTAAATCGGTTGCACAATGTTCACAGTAAAATCAGTTTATTCAAATCCAAATGAACTTCACTTGTTTCTGTGCAACATTCAATTTAACAAAATGGCACCCCCCCCACCATCTGCTCCCTTTATATAAACTTTGGAACACCAAGTACAAGAACTCATTTTCCAAGGAAGTGATAATAAATTTCCTTACACATTTCCTTGAATGTGACTCAGTTTTTCTCCCTAGAATCCCTTCCATCTTATGCCTTTTTCTCCTACCGGTCAGTAATAATTTAAGGGTTAAAATCAAGAGAGATCTACAGAAACTTTTCCAGAGAATCATTATTCCATGCCTACATGAACACTGCTAATGATCTATGTTAGTTGCATAGAAAGCTTGGTTAAGTCTTCAATAAAATTAGTAGCATGCTCATGCATACATATTACTGCATTTACAGTTTTATAGGTAAGTCTGTGAGCCTGACTATAATTTCATTTCATGGGAAGTCATTCATATCAGGCAGCTCCAATTTCAAATAATTCAAAGGGAAATTGGTACTTAAAATTGGAATCTCTTCTGGCCATAAGCCCTAACAAGGAAACAAGCAGAGGAAACATGCATCAGTCATTCTCAACCTAGAGAAAATACTGCTCTTATTTATTTTTACTATTGGTGGTTACATCTCTTTCATTGTGAGTCAAAAGCAGAATACACAAATAATTTTCATTTTATGAAAAGGTTATTACTTTCTATCAGTTCTATTTAATCTAATGTTGACTTAGGCTCATTATGTAACATATGCTTCCTATTGAACTTCTGTCTAGCCACTACATTTTTCAAATTAAATTAATAATTCAAAAACACAAAGGTTACTGTAAACAATTTAGTTTCCTTTTCTACATGTGATTTCCTGCTGTGCAGTAAGCAATATAAAAAATTAATTTAAATCTAAGAGTCTCCAGAAACTATTAAATATTGACTCACTAATACTTTACTTCAGGAATTTCTAACTGTTTGAAGAGAACTGATTAACCTTTAGGTTAATTTAAATTTTCAGTTGCATCAGAGAAAGGAACAATAAGACAACTTTCTTTTACCAAAACTTATCTGTGCGTGCATCTTGTGGTTTCTGTAAAAACTTGAAGACATTCAGGATTTTGCTCTTTAATATCTTGGGCCTTCTTATGCAAATAATATCAAAGATATCTGTAGAGTTCTGACTCGCTGCAGCCCTGAGACTTCTCAAGGAGGTCTGTCAATGCCTCAGTGCTAAATGGGACCAATTTAGTGTCTGACTTTGAGTTTTTGACTTACCTTTACAAATGTAGGTACTCTTTTTCCCCACATATACAAATCCGTATTGCCACTGAGCCTTTGGAAATGTAATAGGAGCCTCTCCTTCGCTCCCAAGTCTCCATGTGCACATGAGCACACTCACCGACACACACACAATAAAGTCTCACTAACACTCAGCTGGGCTTTATGACAATTTGTCATGGACTGTGCCTTTATTCCACTGTCAGCAAGATACACATGTTGGATAAATACATGAATAGCTTCAGTGGTTTTCAAAGCATTTAGAAATCAACACAATTCACTAGGAACCTCTGATTCAAAACTATGTTTAAGGAGCTCTATTGGGTTTACTCATTCCAAGAATATGCCTTAAAAGTTGTAAAATTGTAGTGTTTAAGAATCTTCTGTAATTTGGGCTATTCAGTAACTACTTCCTATTATATATTAGTTTAGACGTGACATACTCGCTCCATACTGCCTCTAACTTGTGAGTGCTTTTCTTCTGTCCAGTAAGTCTATAAATCCATTATGAATTGTCTGTACACACCACCCCCAATACCCCACAATGACGAACACAGTCCTGTAAAGTAGGAATTCTGTGTCAAGATAGGTCAAATTTGAAGCTGACTAACCTTGACAACATTTTCCTAGAAAGTATTCCAAAAACGTTTTATTTAGAGGCAAATGGCTGCCTTCAAGAAAGCCCTATAAAATATACATTTGTTCTTTTCTTTCATACTTTAAATCCGTTTTTAGAAATCAATAAATGCCCACGGGATACTCTGACCAGAAAAACTACATCAAATCCTAATAACGTAAGTTATGCGTTAATAAGCATTTTAAAAATTGTACATTCTTTTAGAATGTCATTCTTCAATTGGGAAATGTAGTCTGGTAAAGTTGAAAAAAATGTTTCTCTCTGCACCTGGGAAAGAGCTTTTCTTTTAAAATTTATGTGTTTCAGACATTATGAACACAATTAAGTTTTCATCAGTACCACTGTGGCGCCATGTCTTACTCTTCGTGCACACGACATTGCTACTTGAACATAAAATTCTTAAAGCAGCACAGTTTATCTTCCTGCCTTCTCTATATGGATTTGCAGAAATGAACATTGAGAACTTAAGACACTGGGGTTACAAAATTAACTCTGGGCAAGACAATCCTGGAAAGCAGTTTCTGAATGGCAGTTCTAGCTCTGAGGCGGCATCAATGCCTGCCCATTTACAGCTTCTGTTCAGAAATGTGCTTCCTATCAGTCTTTGTTACATCAGGGTAAATAGGAACGTGGCCTTCCTGAATGTCTTCCAACAGGGTGATCGAAAGCTTACTAAAGGATTATTTAAGGAATCACACTCTGATTGAATACATACTGGCTATTTTGAAATGATATCCTAGGAAAAAGAAAATGGTCTAAAATAGAGGTTGAAAACATTTTCTCCGGTTACTACTGTCAAATATAAACTACATCATGATTTGGGGAGATGAGCTTCATTAAAAAAAAAAAAAAATGCTTTTCTCTCGACAGGGTCCTACCAGGGCACAATGAAACTCTACATAACACCAAAAATTTAGGTATAATACAAACATTCAGAATTTTCACAAAATTCTAAAGTACAATGCTATCATATTTTCACAGGCACGTGATTTGCTAAATCTGTGTTATTTGAACACAAACTGATTTCTAAGAGGAATCGTTTTCCTACACTGAGTAAAATTCCATTATTTCTCTTCTATTTTCACTTTGCATCTTATCTACCTTTAAAAAGATTAATCTATAGCTATGGGGAGAAAAATTCTGTTCACTAAATGTGTATTATTTAAAGACTTGTGGATAAAGGGAAGACTGTGTCTGAAAATTTAGCAAATGCCAATTTACTAATTTTTCCCAATAGAAAGTGGCCTAGGACATAACCTTCGATGTGCTGCCTATGTAAATACACAAAAAGCACGACCTCTCTAAATAAACAACTGAATATTATAGATGTGATCTCCCCATAATGCATAGGAAATTAATTTTTCCATGAAATTTATTCTTCCATGCATGTTAACAGGAGGAGAAGAATCTTATTCTTTGCATGCATGCAAATAAAGGCAAATCTGATTCCTTCAGGGTCCCCAAATGACCAGCACATCTCACTGTTTCTTGTGTAACATGAATTTACACCAATAAGCCATGTGAAATATTTTTCAGGCTGAGCAACTGACAATCCAAATCAGGAGGTGATAAATCCAGCCCGCTGCCTGCTTCTGTAAATAAGGTTTTATTTTAATTTTTTTATTATATACAGTTAGCCACTGTATCATACATCGTTAGTTTCTGAGGTAGTGTTCAATGATTCATTCGTTGTGTAAATAAAGTTTTAATAGTGCACAGCTACGTTCCTCAGTTCACACGTTGTCTACGGGGATTTTTGTGCAGAATTAGTGGTTTGTGCAGGTGATGCTATCACCTGCAAACCCTGAAGTCTTTACTATCTGACCTTCCACGGAAAAAAAAAATTGTCGACCTCTGATCTCAATGGATAACTACAGGGACTCCACCTTAACTATAATGCTTTGAAAGCTCCAGAATGAAAAGGGAGAGCCCAGTTCACAACAGCAGGACAAGTTACATAATTTAGTTATCCATCCAAATTATATGCATGTGAATTGGGTCGCTTAGGAGTGATGTTCAATTCATAGAGATCCATCAAAACTTCCCGGTTCTGCATTCAAAAATATCTATCTAGAGGTAAACTACTATATTTCAAAGTCAATATTATTTTTTTTAAAACCTACTTGTCCCTAAAATTGTCATTGACACTAGCGTAAAGGAATGCTAATAGAAATAAATGATTGTTTAAACTAGTCCTGAATCACTTGTTTCCGAAGCAACATAAAGAGAAGCCAGAATAGCTCATCTGCTGTGAAGTATTGGTCTGTAATTTTCCTACTCAGTGCCTTTTTTAGTACCTAAATGCAAACTGTTAATGAAGAGAAACATCTGAACTCTTTTTAGTATGTTTATTTGTTATAAATAACACATTCTGAGCCAAAATTAACTTACCACCATTTCAAGTGCGTATCGATTACAACTGGGCAACATCCTGAAAAGGATGTTTGTTTGTTTTATAAAGAAGATGGACTGTTTATGGAATGATTTTATTTTATCAATAAAAGTGAGACTTTTAAATGCCTTTATTATAATTGCACTGTGTGATATTGACTATCATCTTGAATCACATTATTCAGTATCAATTTCAGAAGCTTCCGGAGCCTGACACATCTATTAGTATCTCAGAGCCAACTAGTCACGAACAGAGGAAGTAATACAATCGCTTGTGTTAATGTTCTCATGCGACAGGCAGAGGCAGTCAGGGTTAGACCTGGTCAGACACATCTAGCTCTAGGTGAGATCTGAGGGGAGATGCAGCAACAAGAAAGCGGCACCAACTGGGCATGCTCCTACTCAGGCAGAGACAGAAAGGGAGTGGACGTACTGTAGAAGCTGGCCATTACGTAGTTTTGGCAGCGATCACCAGTAAACTCATTTGGGCACCTGAGAGAAGAAACAAAAAACAATGGTAGAAAAAAACAGAGAAAAAGAGAAGAGGTGAATACACGCTAGAAAGAAGCTCCTTCAGTGTCATTTGACTGAACTTGGTGAGTTCACCCTCAGGAACTGAGTCTTTGTCCTAACCATGGTTTCCAGTCTCTGGCGTGTCCCCCAAAGGACTCGAGCTCTGGACGAAATGTGGTCTCCGGGTCTGCATGACGGGGAGGTGGCTGCATCTTAAGGGGTGGCTTTTTTTCAAAGGGACTCACCTACGATGAACTCGGAGGTTTTCTTTGAGTCCGTTTTCCATTTGAGAGCTTTGGTCAAAGGTGTTGGAAGGAAATGTTTTTTTGGCTGGCCTGCCTGCCACGCTTGCCAGCCTCTTGCCAGCCTCACCAGTCTTGTTGGCCAGTGCTCGTTCTCACTCACCTCGATGATCTTTGGGGCCCATGCTGGGAGGGAGTGAAACAAGCCCACACTGAAGGAACTTACGCCCCGAGTGCTAAACCATTGTTAGGACAAAAAGAATCAGTTACAACTGAACTGTAAAAGCACCAAGTGATAGCAACTCTTGCTGTAGTTTGGGGGAGAAAGCAAATTTCAGGTTATTTTAACATACTTTCTTGGTTTTGGACTTTCATGGGCACATTCTCAGTACATCTTGCTCCAGTGAATCCAGGTTGGCACCTAGAGGGCAAAAATGTGATAAGCAATAGAACGCTACAGACACTGAATTTTCAGACTGGCAATTTTCCTCCTACGGAATATGCAGATTCGTACAATGACCTGGTAACTGAACAACATAAAGGAAAGGAAAAGAACACATTTAAAAACCATGCTCCATGACAGCTGCGGGGCGTATATTTTTGTTATGCTTTGCTTCAGTCTTCCCAAGAACATGGACTGAAATTCAACTCGAGGGAGTTTGAAAAGTTGAATAGGGCTTGGCAAGGCCTGGGCCGCTAAGTCACCTTCCCTTTGGCATTTCCTTATTTGCCACGGGGCACTGATTCCTACACCTTGTTAAAACACTGGTTTTGATAAGGACTTAACATGATTCCATCCATGACCTTTTATTATTTAAATGATCCTGAGCTTTTCCATCTTTATACCTTCAATTCTGTACATTCATATCTACTTTTATGTCTGTTCAATCGTCGCACTACAGTAGAAGTCTAGTGCTTACACACTCTAGTGATTACTGACAAGAGCAATGATATTCCCTATTTTTAAAAAAGTATTGCAAATTAGGTCTCATTTTTAATCATGACAGAAAGAGGCAGGTTATTTATGAGCACACATCACATTTTACATCATCCATGGATCCCCAATCATAGGAGATTTTTAAAATTTTAAAATTAAAAAAAAATTTAATTTAAAATTTTTTAAAATTTAAAATTTCTAAATTTTTAAATTTTAGAGGTCTACTCTTCTACAGTCATACTTAATA
Organism: Spilogale gracilis; assembly: GCA_004023965.1. NCBI lineage: Eukaryota > Metazoa > Chordata > Mammalia > Carnivora > Mephitidae > Spilogale > Spilogale gracilis. The sequence goes on from PITA01000588.1 coordinate 91,705, forward strand.
GAGGTCACTTTGCATCTAACGTGCAACTTTCAATGGTATAAAATTTTCATCTTACTCACATACATTCGCCCATATGGTTCATAAGGACATGCGATGGGGATGAGCCTAACTTTGGAAGTCCTTTCTAACTGCTTTTTTTGTTGCCGTTATACCAGTAACCAGAGCATCTCATACTGGATTCACTGCATCCAATAACATGCTCTAGTACAGGGCCATCAAAAAGGTTCTAGTAAGCAAACTTATAGACGCTCAACACCCATAGCCGTGCTTACTACTAATAGTTGAGCTATACCATAACCACCACCCAAAATACCTAGTAGAGTGTAGCTGTGACAGCACCCCCTTCATGATTTACACCTGACCCTGTCTTCTTCACAGGAAATAAGAATAAACACCATTTTTTTTTGGTATCAAAGAAATGTGAATAAAACGATTCATTTTTTAGGGCGCCTGGGTAGCTCAATGGGTTAAAGCCTCTGCCTTCGGCTCAGGTCATGATATCAGGGTCCTGGGATCGAGGCCCACATGGGGCTCTCTGCTCAGCAGGGAGCCTGCTTCCTCCTCTCTCTCTGCCTGCCTCTCTGCCTACTTCTGATCTCTCTCTCTCTGGCAAATAAATAAATAAATAAATCTTCAAAAAAACCCAAAACTAAAAACAAAAAAAGATTCATTTTTACAAGTCTAAGGGTGATATTTTTCTCATTCCCCTTAAAACCACATTCAATGCCAAAAAATATTACCAACTGATTTAACTATATCTAATTTTCCTATTTCATGAAGAATGGCCTGTAAGATAAAATACTAGCACCTCTTAATTTTTAGTCCCATGAGTTCTTATGCAAATGTAAAGTGTAATTATGATCATTAGTGTATTATCAATAAACTTAACAACAAACATCGTGTATTGAAATAGCTCTTTTCAATCCTTTGAAACACTTTTATATTATTAAACTGGTTATTTTTGGTTAGAATATGTTTGCAGCAGTGAAGAGAGGAAGATCTACCTAGAGAAATCCAGAAATAAGAATGGTACTCTGGGAGGCTGGGCCATTTTTCATAAAGATGTCATCACACATGCTTCAATAAGAATGTCTTCACAGATACAGGAGGAAAATACACGGAGACCTGTTTTCCATAGAACTTATTTCACATAATGACTCCTGAAACACAGGGTTTTGTTTGTGTATTTGTTTCTGGAGGAGGACTACAAATCCACATGGGCATACCCTACAATTAGGCAGGCAATCAGAATTAAGGATATATTCTATAATGACCATTTCATCTTACCTGTTTGCATTCTTGATAAAAATTAGAATTCTCAGGTTGATCACACAATAATTCACTTGTTCCATATAATGAACATGATATAAGACACATGAACACTGTGTGTGTGATGGGGGAGGTGGGGGAGAACCATTTGAGGTAAGAAGTACATTTATTTAAGGATCAGGAAATTAACATATAGCTGAAGAATCGTAAGTCCCTTAAGAGAAGGAATGCATTTATTAGAAAACTGTCATTTATGCATCTCGGATGCCGGTTTTGAGATGAGAAGACACAGGACAACTAGGTGAAGCAAATCAAAAAACGTACCCAGTCAATTTCCTAATTAGTATGAACTTCTAAAATGACATTTCCTAGGAAACTGGCATTATGGCACAGTGGCTTATGTCCATCATAAGACACAGACTATTTGGTATAGTAACATCAGACCTGATGAGGGTTGCCAATCTTTTTTGGAACCATCAGTTGTATCTGAACCAAAACTATGCTTGTGCTAATGTTTACCTTCATCCAGATCAATTTTTTTTAGGGTAAAGCCTTATTATTATTCAAAGTGTGGTTCATGGACCAAGAGAGTCAACATCTCCTGGATCTTATTAATAGAAATGCAGAATCTTGGGCCCCCAGTTCATAACTGCTGAATAAGAGTCTACATTTTAACAAGATCCCTAAGAGATCTGTATGTACATTAAAGTTCAAGGTGTCAGGGATCCTGACCTTGGAAGATGGAGACTAAGTCTCTCTATACAGTCACCACAGTTATCTTGATGCTTGGTTGTGGGCAATCCGTTTGACTTCAGCAGACCTCAGGGCTCCTCACTAATATGATGAAGGGACTCAACTAATTATCAAAGACTCCTTTCAGCACAAAAGTTCTGGGAATCAATGCTCACCCTAACTCATGGAACTACTGTATGAAAACTCTGGCAGCCTTTCTTCTGAATGAGTTACCGGTCGGGGAGGACTCAAGGACTTTGAAAAGACATTTTTGATAGGAGGGATTTTTAAGACCTTCACAAAGGGAAAATGAACTGCAAATACTTACTTCTAAAGCAATTTGAGTGTGTAGCAACAGCCATTATATAATTTTTGTGGGCATATAGAGTTGACGTCAAGTCAAATGGAAGGAAACAGAGACTGAGAGCATTTGTACATAAGTAAACTGCAGACTGAATCGATGGTGTGGAGAAAGCATATGCAAATGGAAACTCATCTGATCCATCCAAACCCACCTGATTAACTTCTATGGAATTACTTCTGAAAGACTGTCTGGCTTTTGCCCTATTTCTAAATTAGCATTCTACATTAGTATCCAATCGATCACTTTCTTTGGAGATAAGAGTATGGTGAATTTAATCTGATTTTGAACAATATACTTAGGCATGAGTCTGGGAAAATTCCAAGAATTTTATTTATTAGAAGAATCTGCATAATAAGCCTCTATCATAGCCTCAAATATGTGCATATATATATATATATATAACCATTTGTTTCATTGATCAGAGCAGATAAAAATTGTTATTTTTTATTTTAGTATTTGCTCTTAACATGATAAATAATTTTTATTCTATGTTTGTGCTCAATGAAATGAAAATTCACAGTTTTGTGTGAACTTAAGCATCACCTCTTCCAACTGACCCTTCCCTGACCTCCATCTCCCCATCTCCCACTTCCATACCCTGAATGACGATTCATTCCCTCTTGGGCTCTCACATTGCACCCTGTCCCGATCTCTTTCACTGTCCATGCCTGGGATTCTCTATGGCAAGGACCATATCGTTATCATTCTGTATCTCTAATCTTAACACAAAGCCTACCCTTGTCAAAAGCTCTCATAAAATGTTTGTTAAACAAAGCCTAAGACAGTGTCAGAATACAGTGTCCAATCAAGAACCGTATCAAAGAAACTTTCATATGGTCGGCTGATTTGCCAAGCACAGGTCAATATTGAACATCTGGCTTTTATTCTTATAGTTTATGACACATGACTCTCCTCTATTTATTCCTAATCATTTCTTTTTTTAAAAAATATCAGCTTCCAATGCCCTCCTCACAGACTCACTCCCCTAAATAGAAATCTTTAACATCGTGTTTGGAATTTGGAAAAGACGCTATAATTCTTTAATAATAAGATATGACTTCAAAATGAACTCTTATTACAGAAATTCCAATTTACTTAGGATTCAATAAAGCAGTACTATCTAGTACGGGAGACTTGAACATAGCATTCGTAAAGTAAAAACTTTTAAATAATAACCTTAATTCTTGGTGACTGTCCTGATATGCTTATGATGTAATCAATCATACACGCACGTATTTTGAGAATCGATTTAGTGCTTGGTAAAGTTTTGATATTTTAATTGCATACTATTTCCCATTTATTGGTGGAGCCACTAGACATATTCAGATACTTAAAGAGCCCCAAGAAACTTCTAGTATTTACTGCTGGCTAGCTTTATAAACTGTTTTATAAATTTTTGGTCAATTTGCAAACCATCCTTAGATACCCTTTATTTCTTGGTTTCATGAATTTTCATCAGGCCCTCCCTAATCAGGCAGGAAAAAGAAAACAAGGTCTATATCCTTTATCTCCTCCCTCCTGGTCATCACCCTACAATGAGCTATTTGGAGAGTTTAAAAAAATACTTTGCCTCAAAAAGAAGACTCCCTGTTGTCTATTCACTCTACCTCAATACTAGTTGTGGCATTCCCTTCATTTTGTATAACCTCCGAAATAATTTCTTCGGTGTTTAATGTTTACAAATATCAACAAATGGAAATGCCAACAAATACATCTGAAGGAATGAATCTCAGTGAGTTTAAGTGTTAGATGGGAGGGCTTTTGCTTTCATTCCAGTAGTGATGGTCTGTTTTTCTACAGTATCACATTTCAAGTGCTGACTTTTCTCACCCCTTCCCCTGCTCAGCATTCTGACTAGACCTCGCCCACTCACCGCTGAGTATCTGCGCTGTAGATTACTCTTTCCCAAATGTATTGTTACTATTAGTCTGCATTTTCCCCCCCGATGAACCTCATTCTGTTATCTACTTTTAAGTGCAATTTCTTGAGACTTATGCATGCTTTTCTAATTTGTGTTTCAGTGTTCTTTATGGCATCATCTGCAAAAGATATTTATTTCCTCAAGGGAAGGCCTTCTTCAATGTCATTGAAGAAAATGTTAAATATAAAATGTTTCAGTAACATTTCCTTCAGATCCAACCCTGTATACCTCCCCATTACTGCTCAGTGAGCATGCATCACCACTTTTCCTGTTTTTATTATGAGCTGGAGACTTGTTCTCAAGCCAGAAGATCATGGTATATACATAGAGTGTATATATGGCCATAGAGTGGCCACGCTGAATTCATGGGTAAATATTGAGGAAAACAAAACAAAACAAAAAAATCAGGGTTGTCCTGGCTCTCCAGTATTGTTTCTCAATATGTAAGACACACATTCCCAATAAGAAGGGTGGCAGTGTTTATGAATTAGCCCATCCTGTCTGAACCTTGGTGCCCTTCCCAGAGCTCTGTTTGTACAGCTTGCTCTGAAACGCTCATCTGTAGATTCAAGCTCTCGCCATTGTTTACTCGACATGATGTATCTTGGTAAGTCTGGGGTCAAACAATTTCATCGGATATGGGATCACTCTACATCCCATACATCTCCACATCACTGTGACTCGAGCACATACCGAGGGCTACTCTGTGGTCTGGTCTTCCTCCCTGGAGGTGTCCTCCCCCTAATCATGTCCAACAGCCTGGAGACTCAAGAACTTTAGAGTTCTATCTACTCCACCAGCCTCGTTTTAGGAAGAAAGAGCTAAATGTTCACTTTTTACTGGACTAATTCAATATACAATTTCAAAATTGTATTTTATTTTAAATAGGCTATTTGCTTCTCAAGGCAAGTGCTTCATATACTTTTCTCCCTCCAAGATCTCCACCTCTGATTAGTCAGGGTCCCCCATGATACATTCCCCTTGCTCCCTAAAATCCATCACAGCATTTGTAACTAAATTAATTACTTGAAATATATTTGCTACTCTTGTTAGCCTACAGACTCCATAAGGGCAGAGCCCAGCATGCCTTTTGTTCAGTACCTCATGCTAAGCATAAATATATGGCTGCCTAGCTGATTTTAGGAGAAAAAAGGAAGCAAACTCTTAAGAACACCTAGTCAGTGCACCTGATTTCAGGCAAAACTTCACCTAAGCTGTTTTCTGTAAGGACAAAAAGATTTCCTTCCATCTGCCTTAGCGAGCGAAAGTCAAAATTAATTAATAAATACCTACTAAGCACATGGCAGGATTCTCAATGCATGAGACACACAGAAGAAATAGAAGATGTGGTCATGTCAAGAGCAGATCTAAGCCTCCAGAGTTGCACCCACTCTCTCTCACAAATGCTTCTCCATCTGTTAAACATTACAGCTTTAAGAACAGAGAAGTGCTATAGGCAAGCGTCACACCCATTCAGAAGAATGAACTCTTGGGGGCTGGAGCAAGAGTGACACTTAGCAGTCTGTTCTTCGGAACCGGAGGTTCTGACCCAACGTATAAATTCCTTTTACCTATTCCAAATTTCTCCTTCTACAGCTGTGATAATGAGGCCGCAGGACACAAGCATGAATTTGAGCCATCATCTCCTTGTTTAATTATGTTAATGAAGCTACTGAAAAGTGTTACAAATATCATCATCATTCCTATGCCAGGATTTTACAAAACTTTAACCTTAGCTAGTATCTCTTTCTCGCCCCACCTTCTCTAGTCCCCAGATTTCTCTAGCCTATGTGGAAGTCTGCCTTCCATAAACGTCAGCTCTCGGTCTCCTGCTCCAGAAGTTATCAACACTCTCTATGAGCTCTCATAGCGTCCAAGCTCATCAGTCTGGCCTTCGGAGCTCATAAATTGGTGCTTGTGTCTAAGTTGGTTTTTTTGTTTTGTTTTGTTTTGTTTTTTTGTGTCTGTTTTGTGTACCAGAATAGAGCTGCTGGTGTAGCCAGGCATGTCACTGTGTCTTGCAGAAAAAGCTTATTGTAGCCTCAATGCCTGCCTGGTATTGGGAAAAGACTCCATAAGTGAGGGCTTTGTTTATAGAGTCTTCTTCAAGTTATTCCCGTATTCTCCTTCCTTCTCTCAGTTTTCATTACCATAATAATCAGCAGCACACCACTTGGGATATACTCATTCTACCTGACTTACTATTTTAGCTACTTCATTTTCCTAAACAGACTAACTTACCAGGGATCAGAGACCATGCCTTCCATTTTCTCTGTGTTTTAAAAAAACGCTTGGCATAGATATAGTTGTTCTATAAACAAATGTTTACTGTTTCATTTATTAAGTTTATTATAACATATTTGTTGTGACTTTATCTCCTACAGTTATGTGTATTCTTATAGGCCCTTATATATACTACACAGCTTCATAAAAATGATATAAAATCCTAAGTTCATGTTTGAAGGTAACTCCCATCTTCCCAAGTTTTGTGTGTTTGTTTTTGTTTTTTGTTTTTGCTTATAAGGAAGATAATGGTCAGAGATATGAAATGATCTGTCAAATGCAAAGTTATAAAGCTAGGTGGTAACCCCACCAAACCAAGTAAAACTGTTAATGTTAAGTAAAATGAAGAAAAAAAATTTTTAACATGCTAGCATAGTCTGTTAAGACAGGTGTCTGTATTTGTTTAGTGTCTGCAGAGAAAATGTAATTCTACCATTTATTTTTTATTATGGGGAAAAAAGCCTTGCTTCCCCAGAGTTAGAAATACTTTAGCAGAAATAAATTCATTTAATTTCATGGACTCCCTGGGAAGAAATTTGGACAACATATTAACTCTGTATTATACATAAAGGTATTGTTCTGAGAACTGAAGTGAAAGGGCTCAAGACTGTTCACCAAAATTGGTGGTTAAGACTCTAATCCCCTCATGGGAAAGCCACATCTGTCCATGGGACAACATAATGGGTTTATAAATATGGTGTGGTATAAAATCATTTTTAGATTAAAAGAAAATCACATCAACATCTTCCAAAATAGGTCTCTACTGAAACTATTCAGAAGAACTGATATATAAGAACAAGGGGAAAAGCAAAAAGGAAAATCTGGATGTTGTTTCAAATTGTCTTGTTTCTTTGAGCCAAGGGATTACACAGGGCATCAAATGGTGAAAGATGGAATGATTCTTCTCTGTCCCTGTGATCTGGAATAGTAACTATTTTTTTTCCCAGGGTAAATTTTAAATTACTATGGAGAGAAGAGCAATATAAAAGATGACAACCACCGATGAAATTCCCACACAGTCCCCAGGGGGATGTCCAAATAACCAGCAAACCTCTCCTCAGAGAGGTGTTTAACTGTCACACTGTTGATCCATTTGGAACACCTTGTTCCAAGTGGCGAGACAAAAGAGATCTGCTGTACAGCCTTCTACTTCAACTCCCAAGAAGACAACAGTGGATTAGGTGACCAGAGAGACTACTTGGAAACTTCCATGCTTGTGGTGTTTTTGAGTCATGGGATAAAGTTGATTTTGAACAATGTGGCTCATGCTTCAGCAATGTTTTGCTTTAGCAGATGGACCATATGGAAACTATGAACTGGCTTCGTACACAGGACCATGATGAGCCAAAGTAGCATTTTTTTATGTTTTCTGCCTCTATTCACGTGGTCTAGTGAACAGTATACTATCGAAAGACATGGTATATTACATGCCTTTGTTTCAATTCTGAGTAGTAATTATTTTTTTATGTTAAAGATGTTTTTAATATGAGGATTAAAAAAAAACCACTTTCATTCAACCAAAAAGGCCTGAAATATTATGGATATTAAATATGCTCTAATTCTTCCCTCAAGGTACTGGCCTTCTTTGATGTTTCAATAAAGACATGGTCCAAAGGGGCTGAAACAGTTATCAAAATCATAGGTATCACAAATTTTCTTTCCAACAAGATCCAGTAATAAGCTTTTAAACACTTTGCTGAAAGATTATAACTACAAAAAACAAAAACAAAAACAAACCCCAAAAAACCACTAACCCAACCCAATAAAATTATGATGCCAATTTGCTGAGAAGTGGAAGACAAGCATAACCCACTAGACAATTAGAGTGGGGGTTATGGAGTGTTCATTCGTGGTTTGCTGCTTTAATATTTATTAGAGGAATAACAAACATTACACTTCAAGATTAAAAAAATAAACAGCAACTATTTTTGTCTGGATTGGGCTTAAAATTTAATGAAAAACTGGTGGGTGAAAAAAATTACGGTTGTTGGCACAACACCAAAATGGAACAAATGAATAGCACTTATGTGATTGCGTGTTTTGTGTAGGACGTGGGAGGGCTGCAGAGTATACTGAAACTAACATGTGGAAAATCACTGTACCGGTTCCTTAGCGGTCTTCAGAAACTATCACATGCACTCACGCAGCCTGTAAATCTTTGCAAAGGCTATGATGAAAAATGATCGTGTTTCATTATTATAATTAAAATATAGTGGTCTCACATGCTTTCCTTGAGAAGTAATTGCATGAGACATAGATAACTGGGTGCCGTTGTTTAAAAAGAAGGAGAACTTATGGAACTATAATTTCAATTTTTTTTCAAAGAGATTTATGAAAACATTAAGTGGTTCACCTAAGATTAGGATGGAATAACAAAACTTCCCTATGTAATAAATGAGCCTCATAATTTATAGATTATAATTCTCAGCTTCCGTTTGTTTCTATTTCGATCAAAGAAAACCTTGGAGGAGATTATAAAATTTCTTCATCCCAATTCAATATGATAAATATGGGGGTGCCATGTTTCTGTTGTGTTCACAGCAAGTCCTCAGAACCAAAGAACAAAACTGATCAACTTTTATTCTTTACTATAGATATGTCCGTTTCAATATACCCATGATCAAAAAGTGAATCTCCAGGATTACTGTTAAACCAATAAACACTCATCATCACATGAAGTAATTTGGACCCGGAAGAAAATAATTTCTTACACGATCTTTCATTTTCACCTTGTTTGAAATTTTGAAAAGGCCTTTTACCTATGAGTTTTATCTTGGCTTAAGGCTATTACCTAGCTCTATGAAAGAGATGTTTAGTAACCAGGATTAGAAGTCTATTCTTGTGATTCTTAGTCTTTTAGTCGCTCTAAAAGACTTTATTACATCTTGTAAATTGCCTGTCTTCATTGACAGAATCAGCTACCCCACTACCAAAACTTGTCTTCTCCTGGAACCACCTCTGTTCTTTTGTAAGAAGAGCTTAAAAACAACAACAACAAACAACTTTTGAGGGTAAGAATGTGGTTCCGGGAGGTACTTGTTCACTTGTACTTAGTACCTGAGGTCCCGTGAGACACCCTACAAACAGCCCTTGTCTAGAATAGCACAGGGCGCGGCAACACATTTCCCCCCAAATGGTATTTTTGTTTGATGTTATGATTTTAAAACATGTGTCTTCAATGATGTCCTTTGTAACTTCCAAAAAAAAAAAAAAAAAGGTTTTCTTAGAACTGGCACATAACTATTTGTATATTATTTATATGATGTAAAGGGGAAATGGCCTTATTTCTTGTGCTTTTTTTTCCCCCCATTTTGCTAATTGTTCTATTAGCCCAGCTGTGTCTCTGACAAACTTGCTCTGCTTTGTCTCCAGATAAACCACAAGCTCCAATTCTGGAGCAGAAGGTAGTTTTTATGACGCCATGTTTTTTCCCCTCCTTTATGATAATCTGGCTACTTTAGAACAAAGGGACACAACCATCAGGCAACTGCAAAACAGGCGTTTTTCATGATTTCAACGGGATGTCACACATTTTTTTTTTACCACATCACATTGTCTGTGTCCATGTCCCACGTACAGCCTGAATATCAAGAGGAGCCTTAAAAGGCAGGCCACAATAAACATGTGGTTTTAATAAGACCTACTAATTTTAACTGCAAGGCTTAAATATTGAATGTACTGGTAATATCACTGTTTCATTCGGGCCTATTCAGAAAGAATGACTGTGATCCTTCTTAATGGTGCATCAACTTCTTCAGGTCACCAGAAAGAGCACCATTCTTAATATATCTCCAAACAGCGGTAGTGCGGGAAAGAACACTGCCTTCTACACGCAATGGCGGTCCACAACTAAAAACCTTTCCAAACACGCAATTTGGGTTGTTTTTTTTCCCCCCTGTTCGTGAGATCAACCTAAATTCCACTTTTAGAACAGCTGTAAACCAGTAAGCTAACGCCCAGTGTAACAGAGGCATAAGTAAAGCATCTTCTGCCCTCCTGCCGTTCTTCACTATCCTATTCATTTTGGAGATGGTCACTGGGGCAAAAAGGCACATTATCTTACAAGCTCGCTCATACATGACATGGAGAAGGAGGTTTCAGAAGTTCTAGGCTTCTCGGATATTTGCACATCTCTTCTAAGTACCAGTGGGGAAAACCACAGGGAAAGCAACTTTATAAATATAAAGGCACAAAAAAAAATTGAAAAAAGCAAAAAAAACAATTCCGGATGGAACAAAGGAGATGACAAATGGTGTGAACTTTTCAAAACACTCTACAAATAAAACAGCATTATTCAACAGGATGCAACAAAATTGGAAAAAGAAGCAACAAGACATCATGAGACATGGAGTCATCTGAAAAAGCGGTTACGGACATAAGCCACACAGAGGATTTCTTTTCTTACTTGCACAAGTATCTTGAGGGGTTTGAAAGGTCTTTCACCATGAAGCACTCGCCTCCATTTACACAGAAAGTTTTCTCCTTCTCTGCACACTTTACAAGGTGGCTTGTCCCGGTTGTAGATGTTGACGTAGCTGGATAGAAGATAAAGAAGGGGAAGGTTTACATGTGTCTTTCCCTCTTCTCAATAGCCTTTAGTCTTAAATCCTCCTAAAAGGAAGAGTTCACATAAGGTTTGGCGGATTTCACTACACTTTTCAGGTTTAACAAATGACAGCAAACAAGTGAAGTATTTTCTGGGTATAATTGAATGGAATAAAATTATCAAAGGGTAAGAACAATTAATGTAATTAGAATGAAAGAGGAAAAAGCCTCAACATTTTTTATAACCAATATTTTGTCTTCTAAGGAGGTTAGAAAAGAGAAGACCTATGGCCAGTAAGTAAAATATATTTTTCAGGAAGGCTCAAAGATAATGATATAAAGTCATGTCAGTGCAACTCAAGTTCAATGTTACTTTTGAATGGCAACTACTTATTTATTTTGGAAATTAAATTTTATGTGTATATTTGGCCTTATTGTTTTTAGATCTATATATATTATACATAGATATCCATATATATATAGAGATCTATATAACTATATTTATATCTATATCTATATATGGCAAAGAAGAATACAAGATAGCTTATTTGTTCCTAAATATATATAAATTTGGGATAGAATGGCTTCTGATCTGTACGTTTATATATATATTTATATTTATATATTTATATTTACATATTTATATATAATATAATATAATATAATATAATATAATATAATATAATATAATATAATATAATATATATTCTATTCAGAACACTGTTGAATGTCTGACTGCCGCCATACTTTTGCGGAAATGGAAAGAGTCTAATATTGTTGCAGAAGTAGAACAGCATGGCAAAACTCATCTATTTGAATTAGAAGTAGACACCAGTCTTAATTTTGGTTTACAACTAGGATAAGCTTGACATCCACTTGTCAAACTTCAGTTATGTGAGAGCAAAGTGAAAATAATGAAAAAAAGTGAAAATCATTTCCTGCATAAGCCCCCCTTTTGTTTTGTTTCATTTTTGACTTCTCCAATTCTGATTTTTACTCTAGTTGATAGAAATATTCAATGTTTGATTAATCAGTTTCCAAATTACATAAGGCCTTTCTTGCCTTGCATCCTCCCATCTAGGACATGTTTTGGGGCCATTTCATGACTGTCAGCATAGCTTTTAGGGGTAACAGCAAAGACGAGTCAGACTGAGTTGCACTCTGGAGACAGATTTGGCTTAAATCCCCTCTTCTACTAGCTTTGTGTTCTTGAGCACATCGCTTAGCCATCCAGAATGCAATTTTCCCATTTTGAAAACAATGGTAATGGTACTCCTGTAGGATTTTTGTAGGGATCAGAAATAATCTAGGTAAGGGACCCGGCAGAACCTTGGCATTCAATGAGTAGTAGCAGGTATTATTACTGGGCAAGTAGGGAAGGTATTTATCAATCAGACAATGGAAATCTGGGGATTTCAAAGTTACATGTTACTCTTAAATTGTTATTATAAATAATTAAGAATTGGGTCAATTTTTTCTAATACTTCCCCAGAAAGTCTTTTCAAAATGCATTTCAAGGTATCCTTCAGAGATCTATAAACCAAACAGAATGAACTAAGGAGAGGAGGAAGAGAGGTGATTTTACTCTGTATTATTAGCTACACTCTCACCTCTTTGTTGGGGGCAATGTAAATGGCATCATTTCGTTTAGCAAAGTCATAGAGAAGACTATATTTCTATCCATCACACAAGGTATCGTTTGAATCCAATATTAGGTCTTCATGTGAAGAACTTGGGTGCTGTGTATTAATATTTCCATCCCCAGCAACTGCTTTTAAAAGACACGAGGATGAAGTCTGCCTTAAATGTTAAAGGTTTTGTGCTTAAGACTCTTAAGTGCTGACAGGACACTGTGGGATGAGGAATTGGGCTGGGTTCCCCTGCTGCCCCAGGTGACAGTGCTGAGCAGACCACCTGCTGTGTGCTGTCACCAGTCATTCCCACAGAGAAACTGCGACCCTCCTGCAGACCCCAGTGGTCTCTGAATCCTAGCAGGCTGCCAAGGACGACCCCTCACCCACGCTGAGCAGCAGACCTGCGCCAGGGTCTTCCAGAAAAAGTACTGAGGCTTTTACTAAAAACAATGAAACCAACATTCCCGCCAAGAGTGAACACTCCATACACATTATAAAACTAACAGTGAATGGGGCGTCTGGGTGGCTCAGTTGGTTAAGCGACTGCCTTCGGCTCAGGTCATGATCCCAGAGACCAGGGATCTAGTTCCACATCGGGCTCCCTGCTCAGTGGGAAGCCTGCTTCTCCCTCTCTCACTCCCCCTGCTTGTGTTCCCTCTCTGGCTGTGTTTCTCTCTGTGAAATAAATAAAATCTTAAAAAAAAAAACAACAACTAACAGTGAAGATTAGCAGTGATAGAAGCAACAGAGCTACATCATACCTATTCCTTGGACTTTAAGATAAGTAAGATTGATAACTGTATGTTAAAACTAGAAATAATCACCCCTCCCCCACCGCCTGGAAGGAAAAATAAAATAAGATGAAAATAGGGTGGAAGGCAAACCAGAGAAGACTCTAACTCTAGGGAACAAATTCAGGGTTGGGGGGGAGGTGCGTAGGGGGATGGGCATTAAGGAAGGCACGTGATATGATGAACATTGGGTGTTCTGTGCAACTGATGAACCACCGAAATGTACCCCTGAAACTCATAATATGGTATCTGCTAACCAAATTAAATTTAAATAAAAAACTAAAAAGGAAATAATCCTCCCTTTTTTGTTTTTTTAAAAATACTTCCCTCTGAAATGATTATCCTTTTCATGCTACCCGCAGCACATGTCATGACACATTCATTTAAAAAATCCTTAGAGCATCACCCAAGGCTAGCAATGGGATATCTGATGATTAAATGATTCTTGGAGAAAGTTCAGTAGCGACTACCTTATATGATCATAGACTATGGTGCTTATTAGCACGTTTATCCTTTCGTCGCAGCAAGAACAAAATGATCATGGAATTGTAAAGCAGTAATGAACTCCCAGGTGATGCTAAGTGTCAGCCGACTGGGTACAGCTGTCCTGAACCCAACAGCCAAACACAGGGATAAGTTGTAATTGTCAGAAGAATCTGGGAGGGAGATGCTGATACATGAACCCTTCAGATTTTTGCCAGGTTTCCTTTTATTCTCCTTAGTTCAGTGCAGTGCACAGCCCATTTTAAGCACATCCATAAATTTTGCAGTGAAACCCCTTCTCCTTGGCTTACACATGCTGTATTGCTAAGTCAGTTTCTATTTAGGAATTCTGCCAGAAATTAATGAAACAGACAGAGCAGTTTCTTAGACCTAGCTATGGAAATAACATTCTTTCTGGGGGAGCTGGGAGGACTTTATCAGAGGTGTAGCTAAAGCTAAAAGTTGTATGGGTAGAATGTGTTTCAATATATAAAAGATGAACCTCACAGTTATCCCTGGAAGTAGATGAAGTAGATCTCACTCATTTGGTACTTAAGAAACCCGGCCTCTCACCACTTTGTGACTAGTTTGTTATAATCTGGGAGTTTGGCACCTTCTCGTAAGTTGCTAAATGAATAGCAATTAGGAATACTGCAAAATATGAACCTGCTACCTTTATGCTTGTCATTTAAATGAATACTTTATCCCAAGCACACTTTTCCTGAGATGTGAGCAAATACAATATTATAAGGAAGAATGCAGAAATAAAGCAGTAACTTGTTACCAGGCGGTGAAACACTGTGGAGTGTTTTACTCTTGACCTGGTCTCTTCCCAGCACACAGGGAATGACCATCCCTGGGAAAGCTGGACAGTTTTCTGACTTAGCCAAGGATTTGGAGACCAAGATCACCATTCATAGACTACCCCAAAACCTGCCCCACACAGCAGGACTACTTTCTTTCTAGCCTGCCTTGGTTCTTCCTTCCCTTCCCTTCCATTTCCTCCCTCCCTTCCAATCTTCCTTCCTTCCTTCTTCTCTACTACACTTCTATAATGATTGCCTATTATGTGCAAGACATGAGGATAACAACTAGAATTACTGGGGTTAAGTTGTAAGACTGTGAACAATTCATCCTAAAAGGAGATCTTTACAGATAAAATGTAGTGAAACGAGCACTGGATTAGCTGAGAAGATTCAGGTCCAAAGCTCCGTTTTCCCCATTCCTCTTGTCCACCTAAACTACCTCAGTAAATTCGGCTATAAAATGTGCCGTCACAGGGCTGTTGGGAAGTGTGATAAAATATTTTGTCAATTGCAACACTGCATGCAAATATCTGATACTGTTACTATTACTAATGGTACAAATGTGGAACAAAGAAAAGCAAAAAACATGTCTGTCCAGAGTCAGGCGTTACATAGAATCAAGCCTCAAATGTTCTAAGGTATATTATTCTTCTACAAATTATGAAGAGAGATTGCCTAATTTGGAAAGGTAACCAATGCATGACTAAAGGCATTAAGTACATATCAATAATCTACTCTATTTTAACTGTATCATAACCGCTTCTTAATAATTAATAACCACTATATTTGTCTATATATTAAATTGAAAATTTTGAATTAAAAGAAAACTGTCCTAAATGTGTGATTATTTTCAACTTCCAAACATTCTTTAATATTAAAATGCAATTCTTTAATACTTCTAACCACAGTTCTAAGTTACTGAACCAAGTGTACTTATGATATTGTTATTATAACAGTTTCTGAAACTGTTATATATAAAATATTAAAAAAATTGTGCGACGTTCATAGTCTATAGGACATAGCATAAGCCATTTATAACGTAACATTTTGGAAACCACACATTACTGCACACTTTTATAAATATGCAATAAAAATCTGAGGATTGATGAAGTGTTCTCGGGTCATCACTAAATATTTTCCCACAGAATCACAGAATTTCCTGCAGAATGCCAGGAGCTTTCTGTTCAAGGCTGGCCGAAAAGAAAACAATGCTGTTTCTGGCTTACTTTCTCGCTTCCTTTAAGTGGTGTTTTCCTTATCAGCTAAGTAGACAGCACCGACAGAGCAGGGCCATTACACAAATGCAAATTGCTGATAAGAAGCTATTCTATTCTTCTTTGACAATTAGCAGGGATTAGCACAAGTGTAGGCTATTTACCCCAAGGAGCAATCACTAGACCCTGTCCTCCCCAGTGAAGGAGTCCTTACCTGCAGTTTTTAGGACAATTCTTAATGATTTACTTGCAGGAAAATTTAACTAACTCCAGGCAGTTTTCTCAGTGAAATAGACACATTTTATCAGTGCGTATATTCTAATACGAAACTGTCAATCACTACATTACAGGTTTGATTTTCTTTTTCTTTCTTTTTAAAACCTTATCTGTCATATCTTCAATGGCTCTGTGTTTAGAAATCTGCATGATTTTGTGCTCTTTGAATTCCCAGCTAAAAAAGAAATTCTGAAAAATCTGGAATTATTATTCTTGCTCAGAATACAGAGGCTTGCAGTTTGCACTTTGAACTCCCACCGGGGGCTGGGGGGTGGGGGGACAGGAGAGTGGAATGCTTCAGTGGCTCCTGAAAGGAAAGGTCTGGAACAGAAGCTGAGCAGGAAGAGCTGGGCCACTTAAAGTAGCTTCTGTTGATGAGTAGGGAATGAAGCTGGGAGTCGCTAGCTTTCCAAAGGAAGAGTCGAGAGCCTGACTCAGAAGGCCTGAAGCACCGTCATTCTGGGCTGGCCAGTTATTTCTGAGTAGTAAGTCAATCCTTCGTTGACTCATTGTAAATAAATTGTTGAAGAGGAAAAAAATGACAAGAGGCTATAAACAACAACAACAACAACAACAACAACAAAAAAAAAAACCCAACCCTGTGCTGGCTTGTAGGTTCTCAGAGCCAGTACAGTGAAGCAAAGTAGCATACCGTTTCCTGGGCCTCTCCTCTACTGAACTCTGCTAGAGAACAAAGAGGGAAGTGAGAGAAGAAGCATCATGAGACCATAAAGGAAACCAGAACTTTCTAAAGTAGAATTAGGGCATCTCACTTCACGGACCCACAAAGTTGGCTGGGGGTTGATAAGCTAGAAATGCTTAGAGGTTTGCAGACTATCCACAAGGTAAGAGTTTGTCCAAGGAACAAGTTGGCACCAAGGGCCAATGGAAATTAATTGGTTTAAGTGATGAGCTTGGGCTTTGGCATCATGTAAACACACATAAGAATGGTGGAGAAGAAAGAATTTTAGCATATCTTATAGTTTATCCCTTATTTAAAAAGAGTACAAATCATATCAAAATAATAGTTCTATGGTCTTTAATAAAATACCTCTAGAAACTAGGATTCAGAGGTGCACAGGGAAAGGCTGCCCAAGGTCACACAAGTGAATTAGGAAATGCTTGCTTTCTATTTTGTTAAATGTACACTGTGGTTTAAGTAGGTTAATAAGATTGCCTTTAATTTCCCTCTGTCTTACAAGCTCTCTGGGCAGACCCTATTATTTCTTCCTTCTTCAGCAGAACGAAAAGTGACCTCTGGGTGTTTCTCCGCATAAAACAGAATTATAATTTTGTTGTAACACTGATCTCATTTGTAGCTAAACAGAAAGCAGATTCTAAGTTCCCAGCAGTTGCTGAGCAAATGATTTGGTGTCACTAGATAGTGTTATCCTTAGAAAAATAAAATTGTCAAGAAAGGTTATTTTCAAACATACAAGTTGCTATCTTTTTTTCCTTTTCTCTGATGGTGCATTTCATTCATGATCCAATGTAATCACAGTCTACTACTTCTTAGAGCAACATCACAATGACACATACTTTATAGGATGTCATAGATTTTGTAAAGAAGAGGGAGGAGGAGTCTCTTCCCACACTGGACCATGGGCTGGTTAGAGTTACAAGAGAGCTACATTTCCTTCCTTACAACGCCAATAATCTTTCCTTGGCTAACAAGTCAATGCCAGAAATACAGTTCTGCTATGTACTTTCTACTCATCATTCCGTTATGTGAGTATAAAATTTCCAAAGCCGGGAGTTGCCAAACCTTCAAGCTGCCCCTTGAATCTCTTCTCATCAATATCTATTCTAAAGGAGTAAATCCATCTAACCTGCAAAGCAAATATTAGCAGTCCATTTGATTGACTTAATTGACACACCTAAATACGTCCTCAGGTTAAATGCAAAAGGTATACATTCTTAACTACCTACTGCATTTTCTGGCACTAACAGTTTAGTTGGGAGAAGGTCATGTTAATGTAGAAAATGTTAACCTGTCAATTAAAAAATCAGGGATCCGTTATTCAGCAAGCTGCTGAAATTACCATGTGACATTTAATGACATAGGTTAATTTGTTCATCAACTAAAATACAGTTAGAAAGGAAAGCAGATGAAAGGTCAGAAGATAGAAACTAGGAGGGAAATTCATTATCTTATTCAACAAATCTGAAAAATCATAGCATATCAGACAATAAAAGTCATATGATCATTTCAATAGATAGTGAGTCAATATTTGATGCAGTTGACCATCAATTTCCATAAGATTAGCAAATCTCATCCCCAAATCAAACCTGTATTTAATCAGGCATCCACATACATTTACTAATTTGCAGCAAGTACAGAGGTCAGAGAACACAATAAAAGACACACCATGGCATATAATCAGCAAAACCCAGACCATGGAGAACTTTTCTGGGGAAACAGCCTGGCTTCTTCAAAACAAAACTAAAGGAGGATAAAGAGACAAAAGAGAGCAAGAAGTAGAGACAGGTCAAGAGGAAGAAAGAAAAGAAAAATCTAAAATAGAGACATTTAAAAGAGAAGTAAGAGACGTATAAACCACTCATCTTGCATCACACTTGGATCCGGATTCAAACAGTTTTAAATGTATGATATTTATAAGAGGAAATGTGATCACTGATTTGATCATTAATATTTCTATGGGGTTATCATCTTTTGTGGGCATCAGATATCCTGGGGTTATGTTTAAAAACAGTCCTTAGCTCTTAGAGATTCATACTGACATGTCTATATATTCAATGATAACAAACCCAGTAATTGATGAAGACCATGATGGCTACATGGAGATTCATTATTTCCTGTACTTTCATATGTTTGGTATACATGCTTATATGTACATTATATGTTTAAAGATACATTTATGTATATTTAAATTACAAATGCAAAAAAATCAATTTTAGGTTTTTTGATACATGTCTTGATAAAGTAGAATTGGAAGGATACTCTCTGTCACTTAAAAAGATCTACTTTTATCAAACAGTTTAAATTATATTTAACACTGAGGCTCTGGGAGAGCTTTCCATTAATGAAAGATTGAGCAAAGTATGTTGATTACCAATGCTATTATTTAACATGGCTCTGAAAGTTTTAACCAATGCAATATGTGAAGAATAAAAAAATAGTATAACTGTAGGACATGAGAAGATGAAATAATCATTATTCGGCCATCATTGGTAGAGAGAAAAAGTTGTAGCTAAGACTCTAGGACTGATTTTTTTTTTTTTTTTCTTAAGGATTTCATTTATTTGAGAGAGAAAGAGAGAGCCAGAGAAAGCACAAGCAGGGGGAGCGGGAGAGGAAGAGGAAGGATCCCCACTGAGCATGGAGCCCAATGAGGGCCTCCATCCCAGGATCCTAGGATTATGACCTGAGCCAAAGGCAGACACCTAACCGACACTTAACCAACGGAGCCACCCAGGTGCCCCAGGACTGATGCTTTTCTAATCTGACTACACCATATGTCTGTTGATAGAAAAGAAACCATTAAGAATAAAGAGTATCACAGATGGCCTAAAATTGTCATTTATGCAGACGCTCAAGGCAGTAAGGTTCCTAAAAGTTACGGAAGTATCTTCATGATAGGCACGGATCTCTGACAAAAGTTTTAAGAAATCTCAATTTTCAGTGTTTTGCATAAAGGAACCTCCATAAAAGTGTAGAAAAGGCGAGATCTGAGCAATGCAGATGCAATCTTCCAAGTTTTTCTGGCCTTTTCGATGAGTGGTTCGGACTGCACGAAGCCTGGATGATAGTCCTTAGGCAGCGGCGGCAGCCTGCTACACCCCACGTAGCCAGATTTGTGCCTTTCTGTGTTTGGGTGACGGCTGTGGACATAAATGGCCAGATTCCGCTTCCATAAGCATCACCTTTCCCTCACTCAGGTTAAAGCCTACTGCACAGAAAGGAATTAAGCACTGAGAGCATGTTTGAACATACCACTCTTGCTCTGTACCACTTGGACAATTTCAGTCCATATATTTTCTCAGAACTCCCAGGAGTGCCTTGTTTCCAGGTTTGTAATCAGAAGAGCACAAATTCTACATAACCAAATATCACTTGGGCAACTACCTTTTTTAAACACCGTTATTGTCTTTCATACATGACCGATCAGAACTGGAATAAAGCAAGGTTTCCCAAAACACAGAACTTCAGATGCTTCATCTTAAAAAAAAAAACAAAAAAGCTTGCTGCCCTGCACCCCACCCCCAAAGGACTACCTGATCCCATAATAATTTAGTTCATAGCAGGTCTTGTTTCTCTAAAGACCATGTGTTTTTTTAGGTTACAGATGGGGCTGTGGGGGAAGTAATATTACAGGTAAAGCCTATACCTTTCTAGAAATTGGGTCAAAAGGATAAATTAGCCCTGACTCCATTATGCCTAAAGAAGCTTTCCTTAAAGCCTTGGGGTTTTGGGTTTGAATTTCATTTTGTTTTTAATTTCTGGGCACCCTCAAACCTAGCAGGCACCTGTTTGACTGTTGGCACTGACTGTTGTTCAATGGAACAGGCAGGTGTGCACGTTGAACTCTTTTTCCAAAGTACTCAATTATTTCTTAAAAAAAACTGGGGCCATGTGTTTAGTGTCTTACGATCATCATCTGGCCTAGCTGTTTTACTATATGTATATATATGTATAAATGTATGTATACATCATTTGGTTGTTGGAAAAACTCAGTGGAAACCATCCTGCTTATAGTAAAACCGAAAAAGGGCATGTTGAAGCACATCGTAAAAAAGTAGAGGAAAGGTCAGGGTTTTATCTAGGCTTGCCTGGCTATTTCCCTGCACTGCCAGAAACAGGGAATTTTAAGGTCCACACTTAGGATCTTAGTTACAATTTATTAGCCTTTCTCGGTGGTGATACACCTATCTGTGTATATGCACTAATAAAACACCTCTGTCTCCCAGAGCTATAATAATTCAGAATGGTTGAGGTCTTCCCCCCTTTTTTTTAAAAGATTTTTTTTTAATTTACTCACTGAGAGTGAGAGCAAAAGGAGGGGTGAGCAGCAGAGGGAGAGGGAGAAGCAGACTCCCCACTAAGCGGGGAGCAGGGCTCGATCCCAGGACCCTGGGATCATGACCTGAGCCTGAAGGCAGACACTTAAAGGACTAAGCTACCCAGGTGCTGGAAGAGTTCCCCCTTTTAAAACATAAACCGTTTCTGTAGATGCTGCAGGTAATGTGACTAAATACAGATCTTTGTTCTTTCCATTCATTACTAAGGTGCTTCACACCCAAACATTGATCAGGAAAATAGCTCAAATCAGGGAATCATGGCTGCAAGGAAACCACGGCTCTACAAGACCACCGACAACCACAGGCAGGCAAAACCAGATCTTAAAGCAGGTCCACTTTTCCAATTCAATCCCTCGCATTGCCACAGGATTCCGGAAGAAGAGTTAAGTGTCTTCAGCTGAGATCTGTCACTTCTCCAAAAGCTTTCAAGAAGCCCAAGACTTTGCAATACTAGATGGTATGTCCACCAGGGGTCTGCCTGCATTGCTAGTTCTGCTCAAGTAGGCACTGAGAATACTAGCGAGTAGTGCGTTTTCCAGTTCTGTGGAATCCGGCGACTATCATTCGAGGAGACCTGTGCAGGGTCAGTTATGCTTCCGAACCCCACCAAGGGAAAGCTAACTGATGAAACACAACTCCTGGTTCTATTTCTAGGCACAAAACAAAGCCTCACCAGGCCAGAGAGATCTTATTAAGAAGGAACCAGACCTCTGAGCTTATTCTTTATAAAGGCCTGTTTTATTCATGGCTACCTCCTTAAGAAATCCTTACCTCTGAAGAAATTTGAAATAGAAAACACCTTCGTTAAAAGAGTCAGAGTTTTTCTTCATGACCCCTCTTTTTGGGGTGCTGCAGGCTCAGTCCCTGGGATGTCAGTTGTCTCTGAACAGAGATCAGTCACAGGCTGAGCGTTTTTCTCCCTGCCCCTTCATGCCTAATGTTATATTAAAAAGCTCTAGTACTTGAATTTTTCTCAAGGTCTGAAGAACTCAGGGAAGTGAGTCACTGTTCTACCGAGATCACACAAATCCCTAGAATGAAATGCTGATAATATAAATGGATCTTAATCAGCAGACAGATGTTAAGAATTCAGTGATCATTAAGGTATCCCACGATTCCCCCCCCCCCCCCGGTTTTGTTTCCTAGGCTTTTGTTTGTTTTAAGTCTAACCAATTAATATTATATGTTAACTCATTAGTTACCAGGCTACTAGACTATATGATGATTCCTGAAAACTTTTTAAGCTCGATTTTATTTACCCTTTGTCAAATTTAAGCCTCCAAAGACCGTCTTGGCGGCTTTGTTTGCCCTCTTTCTCTTTTTATTTGTATGTTTGTTGGTCTTCAGGATTCGAAGACCGTTTTATCTGTGAGTTACTTTAGTTGTAAATGATGAATTTTGTTGTTCAAAGGTGAACAAGCAGAACACGTGGAGGAACAGATGGAGATGATAAATGAAAACATGGTGTCAAAATATTTCTTTTAAAGTCAGAACTAGGCATTGGTAAACCCACAGTAATATCCACAAAAAAATGCTGGCTACACATATTAAAAAAAAAAAAAAATCTTACCCCTGCAAGTCAGGAAGCAAACAGAAAGTAGTCACATGGTGAAGGTAGGGGGCGAAGGAGAGAATAGGAGGGATGTTGGGTCTGTGAAATCCCAGTACTTCTTGGGACCTAAACAGTCAATTTGAAGTTCAATTCCATTAGGAAGGTCTGAGAAGCCAGTTTTGTGATGTAAATAAGGCTCTAATATCCCTCAAGGATTAAATTTAGGTGATCTCAGGGGGGTTCACTTTAACTGGAGCTTTCAATGCTCAAGGTGGTTACTTTTCTCCATTTATCTTTCTTCCTGTTGAATGCACCAAACTCCTTGGGCTGATGGGCTGGGAAACTGTAACTTATTGTAAAGTCTAGCTCCGATCCTGACAAGAAGTTAGAGTTTCCTACATAGAACTATAATCATATGAACATGGCAATAAGGAAACATGTTGAAATTTAAAAAGTCTAATGACCTGTAATCTGTTAAATGGAGAGGGTGATCTGTTCAAAGGAGAATCACATTCTGGAGGTGGGCAAAGTAAGTGCACAGGTGGAGGTAAAAAGAGAAGAGGTGAATGAGACAGGAACTGAGTCACGGTCTTCTGATTTGTGGGACCAGTGCTCCATGCTTTGGACAACACTGACGACCATTTCAGCGACTCTGCGAAAGAAGATATGAAAGGTCTAATTCTAGAGATAATGAATATATCAGATTTAAAACTTTGCTCTATTTTAGAAGAAACTCTGACTAGGCATAGCGTGAGGTCAGAACAAAGTTCCAACTGCTCTTAGATCAGAGAACCACGGGGCCAGAGGTCCAGACAGAAGAAATCTATCACTATCGTAAGTGATTACAAAAAAGAGTGGGGATGGTTCTCAAGCCATGACTATCCTCAAATGGTCAGGAGCATTTTATAATCAAAATAACAAAGCGAAAAGCTTCCATGCTCAGCTAAGTCTGATGACTTAATAAGGTAAAATGACATGTTCAAAGTGAGATGAGAAGTAATCATTTTAAGAGGCTCACATGGATCGGTACTGATTCCAAATATAGAACTTGCTCTGCGTAGCATTTCCTGTTCCCTGGGCATACTTTAAAATAGGAGGCAAGTGCTTTAAAAATTATTCCAAGGTTGAAGAACATTCACAGTTGCTGCTAACAAGGCAAAGCATGTTTAAGTTCCCTGTCATGCTTCTCTCGTCCCCAACCTCCAACTCCTTTTGTCAAAAAAAAATATCAATAGTAACAAATTGACCTGCTTATCATCTTGTATAAGGCTACTACTTCTTTCCAGGCAAGTCCCATTAAATATGGTATCCAAAAGGGAAATTAAATTGAAAGATAAAAAAAGGTGGTAAGAAATTAAATGGGATTGTCATCACTACCTGTGACAGAAACTGCACTTTTCTGTCCTAGGAGCAAGAAAGTCAGACTCCTTCCTATCTTGACTCCTTCCCATGCTGGAATTGAGGTCTGTCTATAAGAACACTGTTTGGGATGTGGTTTCTACAACATGTAGGAGACTTAGCTATCAGAATCATTGCTGGCTCACAAAGAAAAGTAAAAGGGCCACTTCTGGCTGACTTACTAATTACTCAGGTGAATTCTCTTACCCAATATCTGACTTAGTGTGACATCTTAAAAAGTAGTAGTGCCATCTTTATGGGAACACAATAATGCTTCTGCTGCCTTTCTTATTCAGAAGAAATAAGTCTACCCATTCTTTTTTTAATTTTTATTAACATATACTGTATTATTTGTTTCAGGGGTACAGGTCTGTGATTCA
Source organism: Spilogale gracilis (assembly GCA_004023965.1). Lineage (NCBI taxonomy): Eukaryota > Metazoa > Chordata > Mammalia > Carnivora > Mephitidae > Spilogale > Spilogale gracilis. The sequence goes on from PITA01000588.1 coordinate 116,393, forward strand.
TCAGTCTTATATAATACCCAGGACTCATGACAACACACACCCTCCCGAATGTCCATCACTTACTTACCCCAAGGTCTAACCAATCTTAATAGTCACATTTCTAGGATTATGACACATCATAAATTATATCCCAATGAAGCTAAGAGCTAAAGACCAAAAAAAGCACATTAAATAGGCTCACAACTACCATTTCTACTGGGCATGCTATTTACCATGTCCTGGGCTTAAGGTAATCTTGAAGGAAAGAGGTAAAGGAAATGAGAAGCAGAGTGACATTTTATGATTGCAGACATGGAAAAGTTCTCTGGGTATTATATTTTCTTCTTAGGCATCTTCCCTTTTTTTTTTTTTTTTTTTAAAGACTTTCTTTATTTTAGAGACAAAAAGTCCGCACAGTGAGGGTAAGGCAGATGGAGAGGGGGAATCTCAAGCAGACTCCCTGCTGAGCACAGAGCCTGATGCAGAAGCTTGAGCTCACCACCTTGAGATCATGACCTGAGCTGAAACACTTCATATGCTGAGCCACCCAGGCACCCCAACATCTTCCTCTTCATGCCATAAAAACTATTCTCTCTAGTAATCTTGTCTTTTGAGGAAAAATCATATTCATCTAGCCCAGCAGGTATTCGGTATTGATAATGTTTGCCATAAATTGTAATGTCATGTATTTCCTTCTTTTCTTTTCTTTTTTCTTTTCTTTCTCACATTCTCTCCATTTCTCCCCTCTCCCCTTCCTCCCTTCCTCCTCCTTTTTAGAGGAGAAATAAATGCTGATGAAATAACTCCTCTGTTTGGTGAAGGCAATACAGTTTACAGCAAAGAACAAGAAGATTGATATTCGTTACATATCTGTATTGGGCCAAATACTCTAGCCCTGGAGTGGTACTAGTAACCCTAAGACCTGCCTGTGTTCTCAGGCTAACACACAATGTGGAGAGGGATTCCAAGGCAGGTTGACTTTGAGGCCCAGCAAGCATCCTATCTCATGGGTCTTTTATTCTATGACTGCATATCTGAACTTGTAGTTAAAAAGAAACAGACAACGGGGGGTGGAGGGATGGGAGAGCCTGGTGGTGGATACTGGGGACACCTAAAGCGTGGAGCACTGGGTATGGGGAATGGGGAATGAATCTTGAAACACTGAAAAAAAAAAAAAAAAAAACTTTAGTAACAATAAAAATAAATAAATAAATAAATAAATAAAAAGAAACAGACAACAAAAAAACATCTTTTCCACAGGCTACTAACTAGAGAAGCCTGTTGTAGCACCTTCCAGAAAGCATTACTTTCTGAGTATTTCCCTGTGTTTGCAAACTGTATGTCATGTCAGGGAATGAGACTTAAATGTTAGTTTTAGATTACGCATTCTTAGCAGAAGATAGGAGGCCACTGCTATTCAAATCAACGTTTTTTTAGTCTTAAACTCAAGGGAAAAATGCTCAGTCCATGGTATCTAGTATTCTATTGTCTATTTCGGAATAAAACAGTTATCTTCTCTGTTAAGCTTTGCTAAGAACTAGAAAAGTAAACAAATCCCAAGTAGTTTCGTACTACATTTGGAAAGTTACCAAAAATTCAGTTTTGCGAAACACCTGGCTGGCTCAGTCAGTAGTGAAGCAAGTGACTCTTGATCTTGGGGTTTTAAGTTTGAGCCCCACATTGGGTATAGAGATTACTTAAACATAAAATCTTTAAAAATTTTGATTTTATGCAACAATACTGCAAGGATTCTATTTAATCTCCATTCAATTGATCCCCATATTCCTTTTCAAAATTATTTTCAAGAAAATTAATTTACATTTATTAATAATTTCAAAGTTAGAAAAAACTACCTCATTTATTTCTTTATGAAGCTAACGTAAGAGAAATTCTAGATGCACTTACAAATATAAATATGCTGAGTTATACACATCACTGGGGAGCTACGGCAGCAGGATCTATTCTAAACAAAATGCTAAATTTAGTTATGATGCCTGCACGGTATTTAATATTTGCGTAAGATCTGTGATTGACCTCAATGCAATGTTAATATCACTAGATCCTTTAAGAGTTGATTGTATTCAGCAAATAACGAGGAAAGAAAAAAAGTATATCTATAAGAGATGCAAATAAATTATATATAATGAAAAATGATCTCCAGTGACAGTTGAAATTAGGCTCATTTTGTTGACTGCTGATTTTTTTTTTTAAGATTTTAATTATTTATTTGAGAGACAGAGAGAGCATGAAAGGGAAGAAGGTCAAAGGGAGAAGCAGACTCCTGGTAGAGCAGGGAGCCCGATGTGGGACTTGATCCCGGGACTCTGGGATCATGACCTGAGCCAAAGGCAGTCACTTAACCAACTGAGCCACCCAGGCGCCCTGAATGTTGATTGTTAACTTCACTTTCATATGACATAAATCACCTACAAGAAGTTTTTTTTTTTTTTTTTCATTTTTTTTCACCTACAAGAAGGTTTTAAAAATGGGTCCTATGGTAGTACCCCTAATAGAACATCCTGACAATCAAGTAATTTTTTTTTTTTTAAAGATTTTATTTATTTGACAGAGAGAAACACAGCTAGAGAGGGAACACAAGCAGGGGGAGTGAGAGAGGGAGAAGCAGGCTTCCCACCGAGCAGGAAGCCCAATGTGGGACTCGATCCCGGGTCTCCGGGATCATGACCTGAGCCGAAGGCAGAGGCTTAACCAACTGAGCCACCCAGGTGTCCCGTGACAATCAAGTAATTTAAATGAGCAACTCATATGGAGGTGGACTATTCTGATTAGTGCTCACATAAGACAGCTTCCTTTTCTTTTGGTTAGGTCACATGTAAGGATTATCTCAGCGGACTTGCTTACCATATCCAGCCCTAAGAAAACCAATGTGACAAAGCAGAGAGTAGCAGACATCATTAAAGTGTTGACTAATGGCACAAGACAGCAAAACTGGAATAAGAGTGAACACTATTGAGTTGAGTAGCTTCATTTTCATTAGCCTTTATTTAGTAATTCAGATTGGGTTTTTCTTGCTAATTTTTTTCTTCTGTTGACTGTGCCTACTCTTTACTTATTTAAAACCTGAAATATCGCAGGGTAAGTCACAGATTTGTTCAAAATAGGTTCAAGCTCTGGAAGAATTCTGAGAACCCCAGAATTTTACATTTCTCTTCGCAGTAAGCTAAGACAACCGAGGCACACAGCAAAGCCGTGATAGTTTTTTCAAACTGCCAGTGTGTAAGAGACATGACTAAGACATTAAACTCTGTACTTTCAAATGCTCCATTAACATTTTTAGCTGAGCATCCTTTGTTTCCTAAAAATAAGCAGTCGATGTTGAGCAGAAATGTCAAGAAATCAATAAAAAGTAATCAGGAAGAGTGTTCAGTGTCCTTGAGAAAGGGCAGAAAGGGAAGCTTCAGCATGGCGAATAGTTAACATTCCTATGTTGTTGTTTCCCCCCACCATAATAAAAAGAAAAAGCAATCTGTTAAATTACTTCATTAAAAAAAAAAAATGCGTGTCAAACGTCAGCCTGGAGCAAACTGCAGAGTTAATGGGGCTGCTTTCTGTTATAAAAGTGCACAGTTGAAAGCTGCCATGAAAAACTGACCCCTATACACGAGGTTAGATGTACCCTCGTGTGATAACAAGCAAGAGAAGAAAGCCTCATGTTAACACTTAGTTGCTTTAGCTCACTATTTGTATCACCTCTGAGGAAAGCTACTGAGGGAAAGGAAATAACAATTACTGAGAGACTTCAATGAGCCACGGAAAAACTACATGTGACCTCATTTTGGTATAATGTAAGTATAATAAAGATGATTTAACCTTTTGGAATTAATTACAAATACTGCCACTCTATTATACAGAGTACCTATGATAATGAAAGAGTATTTTATTCAAAAGGTGCCTTCACGGGGTGCCAGGGTGGCTCAGTTGTTAAGTGTCTGCCTTCGGCTCAGGTCATGATCCCAGACTCCTGGGATCGAGTTCTGCTTCGGGCTCCCTGCTCGGAGGGAGGCCTGCTTCTCCCTCTCTCATCCCCCTGCTTGTGTTCCCTCTCTAGCTGTGTTTCTCTCTGTCAAATAAATAAATAAAATCTTTAAAAAGGAAAGGTGCCTCCACAAAGAAGACATGAATAGACACCTCTGCAAAGGAGACATACAGATGGCCTACAGAGGCATGAAAAGATGCTCAAATCAGTCGGCATCAGAAAAATGCAAATCAAAACCAAAATGAAATATCACCTCACACTTGTCAGAATGGCTAAAATCAAAAACATAAGAAACAACAAATGTTGGTGAGGATGTGGAGAAAAAGGAACCCTTGTACATTGCTGGTGGGAATGCGAATTAAAAATAGAATTACCATAGGATCCAGTAATTCCACTACTGGGTATTCACCCAAAGAATGGAAAAACACTAATTTGAAAAGATATATGGATATCTATGTTTCTAGCAGCATTATTTACCATAGCCAAATTATGGAAGCAGCCCAAATGTCCAACGATAGATAATGGATAAAGAACATGTGGTGTGTAAAATGAAATATTACTTAGCCATGAAAAAGAATGAAATCCCGCCATTTGCAACATGGAAGGATCCAGAGAGTATAATGTTAAGTGAAGTAAGTCAGAGAAAGACAATACCATATGATTTCACTCATATGTGAATTTAAGGAACAAAAAAAGGAAAAAAGAGAAAAAAAAACAAAACAAAATAGACTCTTAACCACAGAGAACCAACTATGGTTACCAGAGGGGAGGAGGATGGTGGGATGGTGGAAATAGGTAAAGGGGATGATAAGACACTTATCATGATGAGCACTGAGTTATAGATGGAAATGCTGAATCACTATTTTGTACATTGGAAACTAGTAAAATGCTGTATGTTAACTATGTGGAAATTTAGGAAAAAAAAGAAACTTAAAAATAAATAAAATAAAACAAGATGCCCCCACAGCTTTAAAAAAACACTTTGTACCTATGATTTTAGAAGCTGGTGGTGGGGGAGGGTGACAGGGAGGAAGAGGATCTCCAGCATTTTCCCTTATTGAAAGAAAAAAAATATTCATAGTCTTAGATATTCTTGCTGTTAAGCTTGGGCTAGCATTATTTAATACAGAAACCTAATTCTGAAAGGCAGCTGCAGCAACAACTTATTTTAATAAAAATCCACACTCCTTCTAAAAGAAACAAAACACAAATACCATGAACCTTTGTAGACATATTTTTCATTCATGTATCTGTTTGTTTTGAAGTGCATAGTTTCAAAATGCCAGGGGACTGTCCTTAAATCTTTTTTATAATATAATTTTAAATGGAAAATTCAAAGTTGAATTATTTTAATATTTCATATAGAAATCCAGTGATATAATTCTAAATATTGTTGGCCATGAAATTTAGCCTAGGACAGTATTATTACTTATTTTAGGTAATATTTTGTTACTGCAATGAATCTATATAAATATAACAGTGCATGTTTATTTTGCAGAAATGGAATGACAAGTCTGCTTTAGCAAATAATTGGTAATAAATTACTTAACTGAGTTAAAAGAACCATTTATCAAGTAATGAATAAGTATTGTATCCAAGTACAAAAAACCTTTTCCTTTAAAATGCATAGCTTTTTATGTTTTTAGAATTTTCAACTATCTGTAGAATAAAAGAAATGAACTGGTTTCACAACAGGACTTTGTAAGTTTACTAAATAACTGAAATTATGTTAACTTTAATAATTATTAAATAGCATTTATCTTCAAGGAAACAAAAAAATTCATTTCTAAAGCTTTCTTTTGTTGAATTCTGTTCCAAAGGATTAATTTTGACTATGAGTTTTAATGGCCAATTGAATCAAAGTAACTAAGACTAACCTAATGAAATATTATTTGAGAAAACCCAAAAGAACTCCACTAATCCTTCCTTACAATTTCAATGTCCAGATCTCAAGAACTAGCACAAGGGAATTTTAAAAAATTAACATATAATGTATTATTTGCTTCAGGGATACAGGTCTGTGATTCATCAGTCTTACCCAATTCCCAGCACTCCTCACCATAGCACACATCCTCCCCAATGTCTGCCACCCAGCCACCCTGTCCCTCCCCTGCCCCAACCCCCAGCAGCCCTCAGTTTGTTTCCTGAGATTAAGCATCTCTTATGGTTACCACAAGGGAATTTTTAAAAATCTTTTTGAGGATCTGCAATGTAGGTCATAATTATAGGCTAACATTCCTGAGTGAGAGTGTTGATCACATTTTCCTTAAAATAAATCATTGTTATTTTGTAATTCTGTGATCCTGGGAAACAACAGACACAGCTATATCTAAGCATACATACTTAAAGATTTTAATTTTCAAGTTTAACTTAGAGCAAATTGACTATGATATGCATCCAAGTCTTTTCCCAGACACTATGCCAAAGTGATTCCATTCAATTTGGTCTATGGCATATCACACAGTGTCTCGGATTAAACAGAACACTTCTATATGTCTTTTCTTGTTTGTCTACTCATATCCTTACCAGTTATCTCGTAGTGGAAAGATAAAATATTCAAATACATCTGTGCCTATGTATGGATCTGTCTGAAAATCTTTGACTAAGTTTTCATCTAAGATGACCTTATTCTCGATAGTGACCTTCTTGACCTTTGCTTTTCAGTAGTTTGCCATCAGCTCAGACCCTTCAGAGACATAGATTTAGCATTTTTGAAGCTGGGAGAGGTATCCAAACCTTGGTCTGAATCACTTTTATCAGTCTGATGTATCACATTTTGCTAAATCATCTCTCTACAGGAAAATTCCTCTTGATGTGGTTCACATCCCTCCACCATGGATGTCCATTCCATCCCTGGGGCTTAAAATCAGGCCATTCTTCTCCTTAAGGCCCACAGGTTCAGGTTCCTGAAGGACTTCCATTTGTTCTTATCTTTTTGCTAATCTGTAGCCTAAGGCTAAACCTTTGTCTTTAATAATAAACTTGATATTCTTGGCTTGGATCACACCTCTTATTTTCCTTGGCCTTCTGGCTCCTTCCACTCCTGCCCACTTGGTAAAACCATCTCTCTGACCCAGGCACAGTCCCGAGGCAAGGAGAATCCTAGATGTTAGCCTCTCTGCCCCCAGCCTCCCACCAGCGTCACTGGGTTACACAAGAAGGGATGAGACTCCTGCCATTTACTAATCAATAGTCCTCACTTCTTGAAGTTAAAAGATAATCTATCCAAGGCAGAGATCCATTTCCTTCTCTAGGAGGAGTACAGTTCCATTCCTGGATCAAGATTCACTAGTTAACATGACCCACCTAAAATAAGACAGCTGGATTTAGCAAATAAAAATACAGGATACTTATTTAAATTTGAATTTCCTATACATAATGAATCCTTTTTAGTGTAAGTATTCCCTATGCACTATTTGGGACACACTTTAACCAATTATGCATTGTTTATCAGAAAGCAAAATCTGAGTATCCTAGACTTTATCAGGCAACTCTAACAATATACGACTTTTTTTTTTTAAACTGAGAAGATGTATAATCACATACACATATCCACACACATGTGCCCCCCCACATACCCCCACAGTCATAAAAACAGACCACAAGGCTTTACTTTTTCATTTAGCCCCCAGATTGGTTTTTATTACAACTACACTACTATATTGTTGCGGTAGCTTAGTGATTTCCACTCCATTTCTGTTGTGATTAAACCAAAGAGGGTGGGGAAAACTTTCAAATTAAAACTTACTCCAAGCTAACAAAATCGACCCCCCCATCCCTCTCCCACACTCTGTTACCCCCTTCCTCTGCACTTTGATAGTCTTTAAGATTCAAGTCCAAAGGCAATAATGACTCAGGAGTTAATAACATTGCCAAGAGAGCAGAAAGACTTGCTTCTGAGCTCAATGCAGTCCAGGAATAGGGTACTACACAAAATCTCAGCGTCAGGTTTTTAACAATATTCTGTATCTATGGTCTCTCTACACCATGAAGCGGAAGCACAGCCCCAATCGCCGAAGCACGACAGATGTGCAACAGAACTGCTCTGCTCTTGGCACAGACACCATAACATAGGAGACAGTTTCTGAGTACTGCAGGTTAAGGGGGGAGAAGTTGAAGAGATGCAGACAGCTTTCAAACTATATGCCACTCATCCTCCTAGCAGGCTCCCTGACGTGGAGGCCCAAAAGAGGTAGAATAATTTCGTCATCACACATCCCTATTCCTCGCAGCTGCCATGATTATGTATCACAGAAATGACATATAATAGGAAATAGTGTTGACAGAAAAGAGTGGAAAGAATGTTGGCAAAATGGAAGTTGTTCAGTGTACAGATATCTGCTCGACTAAGGCTCAAGTTTTACCACATTGAGAAGGTAGATGACATTGGTGATTGTTGTAGAAGAATCTAGGAAAAAGGTATTAGTCTTCAAATATATCAAAGTTGGATGTATGGAGTGTTTATTTAAGGGGGCAGAAATGGGGTATTACAGGAACAATAATTTTTCAGCGGAATATATGAAAAAAATCTGCAGCGCTAAAGGAAGATAAAATGGGCAAGCTTCGGTAAGTTGGGCATTTTCTTTTAACTAAAGTAAGCATAGGGTAGTTGACCCTTGGGACTCATTGCAGTGGGGGTAGGGCTGGAGTTGGGACCACTCAAGCTTTCTTCAGACTTGAGGTCCTGTGGCTGGAAGGAGAGAATGAAACAGTTTATCCGTGATGCTGGTGGTTTGGGCTAAACTCAACAATTTTTCATATTTAAGCAAGATCTGACAAAATTTTATAGGCCACAATTAATAGATACGTATTAATCTCAAGTACCCTGGTTCTAATTCGCCAACTTGTAACTCGTGCGTAATGAGACCAGAAATAAAGAGTAGATCAAGACGAGATCCCATTACAAAGTGGAAAAATATCCAATGTTATTTATATATCTTCCACCTCCATAAATCTCCAAAGCAAAACTGTTGCTGTTTTAGCAGTTTTTGTCAAGGATAGCAGAAAGTAGTTAAAATATGTGGTCACTTATCACACACTGATTGCTAGTCCTAAAAGCTGTACTTTATTAAATTAAAAAAATTCATTTGGCTATCAGAGACTACTTCTGTGCTTGCGTTTTAAAATATATTTAACAACAGAAACGACTCTACATTTTATTAAGGCAAGCCAATATGTTCAACGGTCATAAAAAGCATAGGCCAATGACCACAAATCTAGAATGACAGACATTAATGCATCTCCGTCCCCACAGATTACTAATTTCACTGATGAGACTTCCTATAGCTTTTATTGGCCATCAGCAGATGAACAGGCAGCGGGGGTGACTACATGTCCCAGGACCAATAAAACCTGCCTGTAGATGACAAATACGAGCTCGTTTTGTGCTAGGACTTGAAGTGCACTGTATTTCAGTGATGTTTTTGCAGAAATACTTGAACACATTCCACTAATTTCCTAACAGTAGAGACAAAATAAAGCAAGGAATCATCAGATTGATCGTGCAGAAACTTGGGCAACATTTATGCACTTCTTGCAAATCTAAACTGGTTTGGGCCTTGGGAAATAAAATCCGCCTTCTGATACAGATTTTGAACCACCCCTTTTGTTTGGTTGTTCTGTGGCTTGTCTCACCATAAAATATGACAGCACTTGCTTCTTGTGTCTAATGTTGTAACGTGACATACAGATGAATCTTCCAGTCCATTATACGAAAGTTCTTTCATCACTGCATCTTCTATAAAGCTACTTCTACAATTTAGTAAATCTTTAGAAGACTTAAGCCTGATAGTATCACCTCTCCTCACTTGAAAATATCCAGATTATAAATAGATCCTTAAAAAAAAAAAGTTCATTTTGAAGCTCCAACTCTCAATTCATTTAATTGAGCTCAAAAAATCACTATAAAAATTCACCAGTTTGTCACAGTTTTTATTTGCTATGTCCCCCCCCCTCATTTTTACTGCCTCCCCAGGGGGTAATGAGAGAGGGTGAAATGGAGAGAAAAAAGACAAGGAAAACATTCTTTTTAGTGTACCTTGCAGATACCATCCCTCAGCTTGGGCGGCTGGTGGGCAACTGGCAATTTCTTAAATTAACTCATTTCCTCTGAATCATTCTTTGTTACTGAAGGGCCATAGCTCTGTTCTATAATGAGCCATTAGTTTATAAGTGCTTGTTCAGCATATTCCATTTTTGCTGATGGTATCTGAAATTAACCAGCATATTGCAGTCAGCACAAAGAGTCACAGGGACGTGGACACTAAAGCCATCCTTACCAGAAGTCACTACTGTACAGTTCTAGCACGTCCCCAGAGAAGGCATCACCTTCTGGATGTGTTGAATTTGTGAAAACACTACCTCAATGAAAATAATGGGTAGCTAGCCATGAAGGGTCTTTAAAGACCCCAAAAGGACAGAGCATAAGCTTTAAATTGTGTTGTTTATTCCAAATACTTAGCAAAATGTTCCTGTGTTGGTTCCAAATTCTTACTTATTTTTCTTTTTAGAAAAGATTTTATTTATTTATTTGAGAGAGCACAGTTGGGGGAAGGGGCCCAGGGAGGGGGAGAAGCAGGCTCTGACTCGACTCGGGGCTTGATCCCAGGACCCTAGGATTTGGACCTGAGCCCAGGACAGTTGCTTACTGATTGAGCCACCCAGGTTCTCCTGGTTCCACATTTTTAAAATAGCTTGACTTATTACTGTTTCTTTAAAAAAAAAAGTTTTCTGTATGAGAACAGATTTTCATTTCTATATTTTCGTTCTTGTGAATAGACTGTCCAGAAGAAAATAAATTATACTTTCTTTACCCATCAATTTATCAGAAGAAAAAAATGCATTCAGAACTGGTTCTGACTTCAAAGTCCCTATCAATCCCCAGGGTCCTGAGGGAAGCTACTTTGGAAGAAAAATAGGTAGAAGTAAAGAGAAAGTAATACAAATATAGTCATTTCTGTCTAAATCATAAGATTTGCTTATATGTGCTAAGAAAAACTCTTCTTCTTATTCCAAGTACTATTGCTACTTCACAGATAAACAACTAATATTCAGCTGATGAAAAATTCAGAGTTTTCTTCTACTTTCTGTCCCTTCCTTTTTTTTTTTTTTTTTTTTTGGAGGGGGGACTGGTATCAGATGTATAATGAAGAATACTAGATCAAGAAATTGACTTTGCAGGTACCTTCATGAGCAGAACTTTTTTTTAATGACCTATTATTACTGGGGAGGAAACAGACTAATTTTATTTGATCCTGTTAATGACTTTCAGACTTCCGATTTGATGTCTCCAATCCCAGTAGAAAAGTCTAGGAATCATTATAATCGTGTAACTTTGCATGTGAGTTATAAAGACAGCATTAGAGCCCACATCAGATAGTTGTGAAGATGATAAAAATTTTAAAAATCATCAACAGAATAGTTTCTCCATTATCATGAGACAAAAAGAGAGCAAAGTGTCTGTCAGATCACTTGGGAAGTCAAACAGATGGAAGGATGTTTTAAAACTAATAGCATTTATTATAGTTTTCAGCCCCACTCTAAAACAACTAAGGACATGAGGAAACCTGACGAGTACTAAGGGGTCTGGGGGATCCTCTCCCTACTCTGTAGGGTTCCTGGTCAAGGTCCAATTGGCTCAGAGCCCTGTCGAGTTTCAGGGACAGACAAGAAGGCTAAAAAGGTGGGGAATGTCTCAAAAGCTTCACGAATTATCTCCAAACTCCCTTCCCTCCTCTCAGATAGGGATTGCGAAGGAAATTAAAATATAAAAACATTTCTCCACACAAATAAAAAATATAAATACTATCCAGTTGTTGATTTATTTAAGGTAAATCATCATTAAACTCAAGCAAAATCGCACTTTTAAGGTACATTTGTTAATTTTTATGCTTGTGTGAATTATTGTTGAAAAAGCCAGCCATTAGAGAGAGGAAAGAATTAAAAGACAAAAAGACGACTATAAGAAAAATTAAAGTAGTTTCAGCAATCTTGTGATTCACCATCTTTCCTGGATTCCTCCTTTCCTCAAGTTCCAAGAGCTGACTGATAATTTTGCAAGTGAAAATTCACAGTAATTCATAACATCCATGAGTCTGTGCTCCTCTGAAAGCTCATCTCTAAGGGCACATTGTGGGGGCTCAGTCATTTAAGCATCAAACTTTTGGTTTCGTCTCAGGTCATGATCTCAGAGTCATAAGATTGAGCCCCTGCATGGGGCTCTGTGCTCAGTGGACAGTCTGATTCTCTCTCTCTTCCTCTGCCCCACAAATAAATTAAAAAAAATATATATATGAAAGCTCATCTCTACCAACACAATCACCTGAGCACAAGTTGCTGTTTATTTCAAAAGGTCACTTGATTTCCCTACATGTGTGATTACAAGTATGGCCATCAGGCACATCAGAACTTAGAATAACATGCAAGTCTACATGTTTTTCCATAAGCTTCCTGAGAGACATTAAGTGATGGTGATGAACTTGAGATGTAGGTGGTTTTTGATCAATGTCTTAAAGACAACACTCTGGACATACTTTCCTTAAACATCCATTTCTTATTGATTTTTTTGTGTGTTAGAAGTTACTTTTATTCTTACAGCAGGAAAAATAATTCAAAGGTTTTCTATTTTTTTTAATTTTTTTTTTAAAGATTTTATTTATTTGACAGAGAGAAACACAGCCAGAGAGGGAACACAAGCAGGGGGAGTGAGAGAGGGAGAAGCAGGCTTCCCACGGAGCAGGGAGCCCAATGCGGGACTCGATCCCGGGTCTCCGGGGTCATGACCTGAGCCAAAGGCAGTCGCTTAACCAACTGAGCCACCCAGGCGCCCCAAAGGTTTTCTATTTTTGATTTAGGTGTCAAGCTGGCACAATGATAAGAAGTTACTCTTATCAACAAGTCATCCTAGGAGCATATTGCTTTCCAAGTAATTTCTAGCACTTTGATTTATTTTATGATGAAGTCTCAAGGAAATGTCACTTATGTGATCTCATGATTTTGGTGTCCTGTGTCAGTTTAGGGACTTACAGATTCTCCTGGGACAGCTTTTTTCTCTCTTTTCTTCTCTTCTCTTCTCTTCCTTTATTTTCCTTTTCCTTCCTTCCTTCCTTCCTTCCTTCCTTCCTTCCTTCCTTCCTTCCTTCCTTCCTTCCAGCTTATTTTATTATTTTGGGAGTGGGGAGGAACAGAGGAAGAGAATCTCAAGCAGACTCCTTGCTAAGCACGGAGGCTGCCGGGCTCAATCTCAAGACCCTGAGATCATGACCTGAGCAGAAACTAAGAGTCAGATGCTCAACTGACTGAGCCACCCAGGAGCCCATTCACTTGGGAGAGTTTCAATTCAAACAGGTTTCTCCTTTACATCACATGCCCCATTATCTTCCGTTTGCTTGAGCAAACGAAAGCAGCAGAGTCAGAATACCTTAAGTCCTTCACAGAGGGTAGCAAGGCAAAAATACAAATATAAGTCAGAAAATGATAATTGATAACTAATCTATAATTTTTTTAAATTTTTTAAGTTTTTTAAAGATTTTATTTATTTATTCAACAGAGGGAAACACAGCTAGAAAGGGAACACTAGCAGGGGGAGTGAGAGAGGGAGAAGCCGGCTTCCCGCGGGAGCTGGGAGCCCAATGCCGGGCTTGATCCGGGGACTCCAGGATCGTGACTTGAGCCAAAGGCGGTCGCTTAACCAACTGAGCCACCCAGGAGCCCCTTAATCTATAATTTTTACCAATATTTGTGGTCACATTTAGCAAAGAGAATCCTGTTTTAGTTAAGCACATGCTCTTTAGTTGACAGGTCTGCGTACTTCAACATAGGTTTAAGTTTAGTGGAGAAATCGGGGGTTTAGTGAGATGTAAAACCCAGGAACAATAACTTGTGAGTAAGTAAGCCAACCCAGGAAGGGGCACAGCCAGTTCAAGTAAGTGAATATGGGTCAGTGTGGCAGGGGTCTTCGGGGCAGGCATGGGCTCCAGGAGGAGGCAGATCAAGAACATGCACAGTCTTAAACAAAAATATGGTATTTGTTATTTTAAAAAGTATGTAGTCTTGTTGGGATGAGCACTGGGTGTTATATGGAAGTGATGAATCACTTCATTTGTATACCGGAGACTAAAATCACACTGTATGCTAACTAACTGGTACTAAAATAACAATTTAAAAATAAAATGTGTGCTCTGTATTTACTTCTATAAATTGCATGTTTCCTTTGTACTCTTATGTCCCTTATCAAGTAACTTATCACACCCTCTGTTCACAGATACACACATTAACTCAATTCTTTCAGGGGACAGGCAGGATTAAACCAGGGTACCAATTGGAATGAGGCTCTATTGTATTTGTGGTAAGAAGGAAGTAGTTGTTAAAAAAATTAAAAGGAGGGGCGCCTGGGTGGCTCAGTTGGTTAAGCAACTGCTTTCCACTCATGTCATGATCCTGGAAACCCGGGATTGAGCCCCTCATCGGGCTCCCTGCTCAGCGGGCTGCTTCTCCCTCTCTCACTCCTCCTGCTTGTGTTCCCTCTCTAGCTGTGTTTCTCTGTCAACTAAATAAATATAATCTTTAAAAAAAATTAAAAGGGGATGCTTTTAAAAGGTAATTCTAAGTTCTGTGTGGTTATATAGGATTTGTATTACAGTTTATACACGAGTAAAAAGGTAATTAATTTCTTTAATAGAATTTATCCTTAACCTACCGAATTTGACTTTCTGTTTATGTCAATTTTGAGTTAGATTAAAGTCTTCATCTAGTTCTTTCATTTCATTCAAAGTATTGCCAGAATTATTTCAACTGTTGTATATAATTGAACTATTTCATTATTCTTCATTTCATTAAAAATGAAATGAACGTTCTAATAATGTACATATACCTATATATGTGGAATCAATTGTTTGGAATTCACAACACTTTTGCCAGCTACAAACACAAAAGACAGATGCAGCATTTTAATCAGAGCACCTGCTTTCAAAATGACTTGCATTGCTGGGAGGAGCAAGGAACAGGAAATGGGGAGGGACTGCTCAGGGCTAAGAGATTTGTCTTGGGGCGATAAAACATTCTGGGATTAGACAGTGGTGATAGGTTGCACAACTCTGCGAATATATTAAAACAATGAATAGTATGAAGAGGTGACTTCTATGGCAATGTGACTTATATCACAATAAAGTTGTCAATAAAAACATTTTTTTTCAATAGCTTGAATGATTACATCCTTGGAAGAAAGAGCCTTGTGCATTTGAATAGTCTCTTAAATACTTCTTTGTCATGTTGATAACCAAACCCCCATACCACCGAGTCAAGACTTGCATACTGACATTAGAGCCAAAGTCAAACCGTTATTAATATTAGCACATTTCCAGAGAAATGATGGCTCCAGACAAGAAAAGGCAAGAAATTCTAAAAGAATAATTTCAAAAGCTACACTAACCACATTTACACAGGGACATTAAAAAAAAAAACAAAACAATAAAATTTTGTTCTTTTACAAAGTCAATTTCCCAGTATTTCTTTCAAATCTCAATATTAAATTACCTCTATATTTGACTAAGTTCAAAGATGGTTCATAGCACCAGACAACCATTACATAACTCTGTTCCATTAAAGGTTCTCTTCTGACTTCTCTGGGAAAAAGCAGATTTCATTCCTTACAACTGCATTAATCACTAACCCAGGCAAGCTGTTTAACTAATCAGAATCTGGATCTGACAACTGCTCTAATTTACTGATTCCATTTTTTTGTGCCACCATGGGCATACCGAGCCCCTCAATCACTGTCAAGTACAGAATAGGAGGAAGGAGACAGCCTTCATTTTTAATGATTACTTAATTAAAGGCAGAGTTACATTTGCATGGCAGTCTTATCCATGCAAAATTACTCATCCATAGTTTCAAACCAATTGACCATATGATAAATGCACTCATATGAAGCGGGGATCCAAATACAAATGCACAGAGAATGTGCATCATTTATTTAAGACATTTAAATATACTTGGCAATATAACTGTGGGTTAGCGTTAGGGTCTTTATCACTGGAAGCCTTTATACTGGCAGTTGTGGAATTTTTTTCCAGGAGGGTTTGTGCCTTCTTTGTGAGTAGGTGAGGTGGTTATAATATTTCCTTTGTTGATCTCAGTGATGTCTTTTCTGATGGTAGAGGTTAGACTCAATGGCCACCTGATCCTAAGATTTTAATACTGTATGAAAGTCAAACCCAAGGATCAGCTATCTTTTTTCTAGTTTTAATCACCTCAGCCCCACGTCCAAAAAAGATCAGAAATTCTCTGAAACTGGTCTTAATAAAATGCAGTAAATCACAGAGGATGCAAACCATTCATTTTGCAAAGGCCATCCTGAGGTAAGCTAAATGGAGGCCTTGCTTCCCTACCCAGGTCTCCAGCTAACCTTCTCCTCGGCCTTTATTTTGTCATGATCGCTTGTGATCGGTGCTCAGGGTTATTTTACGGACCTTTGCTTCCAAAGACTCTACCAACGGGGCTTCCTCTCCAGTGCAACCAGAGACAGGCATGGCTGCACCATCACACCTGAGAGATGGGCTTAAGGCTGATGATGCCCTTGCTGGAATGTGGGCCCATCACCCTGCAGCTCCCGGAGAGGTAGAAACCCCGTCTGTCCTCCTAACTCTCCTGGAATGTACCGTGCCTACGGTTGAATCACAGTTGCCTACGGTTGATGTGTACTTCTCGATGTTCTGCTCCTTTTATGCTTCTTCCAATTTTCAGCAGTTCCTTGAAGGCTATATTTAAAAAGGCAAGTTTTTTTCTAGGTGCTTTGCTTATGTTTACTCATTGAAAATCGCTGTTATCTCTTCAGCACATTGATGTCTAAGGGATTGCTCCATATGACATTGAGGAATCACTGAGCTAGCAAAGAAATGTGTTTTTCTAATTCTTAGTAAGTCTAAGCCATAATTCAGATGCTATAAAAAGTAAGAGAGCCATACTTCCCTGATTTATGAAATTATATTGGCTTTTGAAATTTATTTTTGTGATACAATTTTACTCTAATTGTCACGGCTTTTGGTTGGTCCCCTATTGCTTATTCTAACTGGTTCCAGCTCAAACATACATAGTTTGGAGTTGGGTATCTTTCCAGCTCCGAATTTAATTCACTCTCTCTCTCCCTGGGAGGCATGTAACTGAGTTGAAATTCTACAGCAGTGTGCATTTATTCCAGAGAACCACATCGGCCCCAGGAAAAAGTGTGGACATTTGAAGGTAGTTCAACATCATCGTATCCACCAATAAGAAAGCTTTATTTTTGTCCCCCCAGATTCTTACATATAGCATAGACAGGTAAGTACTTGGCACAAAGTAATTCCCTGATTTCCTCACACCCAAAATAAACACTTAACTTTGTATACGATGAATACGATGTAGGAAACATTTAATAATTAAATCGGGAGTTTCTCTGAATTACCCATGGTGAAAATGATAGGCATGGCAAAGGTCAGAGAGATGACTAGTCCAGGACCATCTCTTCTGGTGTGCCTAGTAATTCTTCAAAGGAACAGACTGCCTCAAGCTTAGCCCGTGTGATCCTACTTTAATTTTTCTCAATCCGCGTCTATGAAGAACTTGTTCTATCAGCGCTTATGTTCAATTTAACAATGAAGTCAGTCCTGCAGACGAAATCTGTAGGCAACATCCATCCAATCTGATAGTTCACAGAACTTCCAGTCTATGAACCTACCATAAGTACACAACTCAGTCACATGAAACTATCTTTAAAGATGAATCACCCTGCATTTTAAGGTTCTTGGAAAAAAATCATGAGCCTTTACCACCTTCCATCTTCAATGAACTTGTGAAAAAAAATTGAAAACCAGGTATAGGTAAAAGCAGGAAGCATTCTGAGGTTGCTAATATAATCACTATTTCTGATGTGGTGATGATTTTCAAGGATCCTGTATTCTTTAAGCTGTGGAGCCGCCCAGAGGGTTCTGCTGGTGGAGTTGTTAGTATCAGTGAAAGGCAACCGGAGAAACTGTCCAGGGCGATGGGCTGAAGAGCGATGTGCTCTTTTTTCCACTCAGGAAAAAGAAATGTAGATTTCCACAACTCAGTTACGGTTTTCCCTCTCTAAGGTAATTAAGGAACTTTGAAAGTGAAGAGGATCACGACATTATCTAATACAATTAAACTCTTGGGAAAGTTTTTCTGAGACATGGGTAGCCTTTGCAGTTTCCCTGTCTCCCCAAGACTGCCGATGTTGATGGAAAGAGTTTCCTTCCTTCACGTTATGTAGTTCAGTGACATAAAGTTCTGTCTTCAAAACAAACAGAAAACCATCCTCATCTCCACCTGGGACTGTGGGTGCAGTGGGGAAAGGGGTAAATGGAAAGCTGGCAGGCACTCTTGGAAAAGAGGCTAAGACATTCTTTTGGGTCAAAATCATCTAATTTTGTGGTCACTTTCATTGACGAGTCAGGCTGATTTTCAGCATCCAGACACTGGCTTAAAATACTGTGGACATTCCTTTGCTTCAGTCTTGGGACTATTTTGAGTTGTTTGATCATCTCCTTATTTGGATATATTCTTTGATATTAATGGGATACACACTATCTTGCTTCCTCCAATGATTTAAATACTCCTATTTGCAAACATCTGATCTTTTAACAGATGGCACTTTATAATATTAGCAAAAAGGAGTGGTACTTGTGACCATGTGATGTTAATGAATTTGGAGACCCACACATGCCCTGCACAAGTGTTACCTGCCCCACATCACAGTGGGCATCGAAACACGCAACTTCACATTTGCACGTCTGTTTTTTAATCCCACAGGGAACATTCTGCCTATAATGAGTTCGTTCCTAACTGCTCTGGGATGTGTCTACTTCCCAGGTATAGAAGGTGCCATGAGTTTGCTTTTTATTCGTTTCTGGACTTCCCCATGAAACTGTGATAACAATATAGGGCTGTTCTCCAGTTCTGCTTAGCAGCTCTTGAGTTCACAACCTCGCTGGTAATTTCAGAATCCGGAGACTGACTGGTAGGCGGCGAAAACTTTACCTGCCCTTCCCCGCTGTGTCATTAGGAGCTGTGAAACACCTGACTTCCGGGCACATTAATGCAAGATACACCCCAAAGCTCTTTTCTTTTCACTACACGGGCCCTGAGTGGTTGCAGTCGGAGGAAATATTATTAGCATCGTGGGCTGTGCAGAAGTACATTCTCTGTCTCTCTCCCCTACATGTGCTCACACCCACACATTGTGCTTGATTCACAGGATGATTTCTCTGAGACATGACCTAATTTCATTTAGGCGCAGGATCTTGTCAGTGTGGGTCTTCATAGTTGCTTTATACAATTAAAATGTGGAATCTGAGACCGGAGCTCAGACTTTATTATTATTAGTCATGCTCAAAAGACAAATAAGGAACGGATCTACTGCAATGAACAGAATAAAAAGAGCACTTTTAAAAATGAAGCACCTCATGAGACTAAATATTAGGAATCCTACAATCTCCAAAATGTCAGAACAGTTACACATCGAAGACCCTTGAAAAGAAAACACACTTAAATTGGAACACTCATCTTTGGGGGAAAAAAATACCAGACCTAGGAATATTGGCAAAGTCGTAGGATGAACATCTGCAATCTGGAATCTGAAATTATGATCATAATTGATACTAGCAAGTGTTGGATATAATTTAGGATGCAGAGCTTTAAAATGTGTGTTCTGACCACATAGATTCTGGGGGTGAAAGGCGGAATGGAAGATTAAGTTACAAAGTGCTAACACACTGGTCTCTACCTGGTAGAATGTGCTCGATGCATAACAGCTAAGAAAGCACAGCTGAAATCGTGCCAAGAGCCTGCTCCTTAGGCCAGACAGGAAGAAACAAAAGGCAAGGGGAAAGCTGACAAGCATGAGGTATGCATCATTATGGACAATTTTTCAAAAAATGAATCAAAGGGGAAAACGGTCTGTTCTGATTCTTTACAATGAAAGTAGAGTCGATGCAGCTAAGCTGTCTTTTTTAACACCTGGAAGGTATGAAGAATGGAAACCAAAGCTTTGCTGATCCACAGGAGCATCTCTGCCCATGGGTCCCCATGGCTCCCCAGATTTTGATTTTACTGTATCAAATAGAGCAGAATGAACCACAAAATATATACATTAAGCCACAGTTTCTCCAATGGGGAATCGGAATTTTGAGGTTATCTTACACCTAGCACCTCACAGGCAATGACGTAATGATTTCTGAAGTCCAGGCTGCTGGCTAAAAAGGAAAAGCATGCCAGCTCTGTCTTCTACCTGCAATGCCCATGGCCAACTATGCCCCTTTAGGAATGTGAGTTCTTTGACAAGTAAAGTTTTCACTTAAAAATGTGCGACCTATAGAGAAGACAGGTCAGGCTCTCCTGGGAGCCATCAACTGAAACAACACCTTTTTGCATATGGCAGCTTTGCTCTCTCTTCTAGGATTACAGGTCTGTGCCAACAGCAGCCGCACCCCAATATCCTCTTAAAGAAAAAAAAAAACATGATGTCATGGGTGCTCACAACAGATCAAGACAGCTACTCATAAAAGCACTTGGTGATAGGGCTCTCCTCCAGAAAGACCATGATAATTAGCTTGTATTTTAAAACGCTGACATGTGTGGTGAGGTCTTCCTTCCAGGCATCCAACTGGACTCAGATACATCAGTGGAATGGCCCCTGACAGAGAAATTCCATCCATGGCAATGAGGAAATGGGGGGGGGGGCAGGGCCGGGGAGCAAGGGGAGTACAGAAGATGTGCTTATCTCGCCTCCTGCCCGGACCTGGTCCCTTGTCCGATGCACTGGGCTGATTTAAAAGGGGCCACACTGCCCTTCAACACTGGGCTATGAGTCAGGTTTATTGGCACATGCCATTCAGACCCTTCCAGATGAACCCCCTTTTCATTATTTTTCAGCAGCTTAAAATAGCAAGAGGGACTGGGCCTAAAGTCATCAAAAGGCAAATTGTTTTCATTGCCCATGCAAATATTAGGTCAACCTAACATCTGGATATTTTCGTGCCCTCTTTGGAATATAAGTGAGTCTGCCTAATTCTTCTAGGAAGCTTTCCTTCCACCATTTTTCCTCCTTAGATGGGGCTCTCATTCTGTAGACCAGACTTCTAGGGCCAAATCCCAGCTGGAATCTCGAGATGGAGGGATAGTCGGTGCTAGTCATAGACCCTACATGACAGAGAATCGTGTGCTGCTCGACAAATTGACTTTGCTAAGAGGCTGAATGAAACTGACTCACTCATGATCCATTAGGCAACTGGCTGGCATCCAACACGCTGGAAAATAGCTACACAGAATGAATCTCAGTGTCTGCTGCCAGCAGCCAACTGTGCTAAGTTCCCATAGTATGTGTATGTAATAGGTAGTGTTGACCTTGTCCTGAGAACACTTAAAAAAAAAAAAACAAAAAAACTACCTGACTGAATTTAGAATATACTTAAAGTCATTATGCATATTAGAATTGGGCTTCGGAAGCTAACTACGTTATGGAAATAAAGGAGGAAGAATAGGAAAGAAACCTCAAAGGTTGATCTATATGCCTGTCTTTGATTAGAACAGTGCTGTGTATAGAGTGGGTGCTCAATAAAGGCATTCGCTGCTAGCTATGAAGACGATGATGTGATAAAATCAGTACCATTTTTTCCTTCAGGGAGAACAGGATACATGTACTTTGCTTTCAATTATTTAAGGCAGAAAGTATCCCAACTATTAACACAAAAAGCTCAAAGAAGGGCACCACTAAAGAATCTCTTTACACCAGACTTGATTGCAACTCCTTAATTAGTAGAAAAAAACAGAAATTTACAAATGGATCATAACAACAACTCCCACAACTTCTTTGCTGTTCTTCCTGTGTTTAACTTCTGCAGACTCTTGCTACTTAAAAAGCTACCCTTTTCCAAAGTTTTGAACTGTTAAAACCGAAGGACATAAACACGTTTTTAAGAACTGTTCAACATGTCACAATATCTTTATTCACTAGGATATAAAGACATTGGTAGTTGCACCTGGGATTCTCTTTTCTTCAGGCCATTTTCAGATTCTGTTTCCTAACAGTGTGTCCAGCACAAGTTGGAGCATTCATGTCTTGGGCAAACGGGTCTCTTTTGGGGGAAAAAGTTATCAAAAGAGAGAAATGGTGTAGGGAACAAGGCTGCCTTGAATCATTAAGAGAATGTGAATTTCACCTTTTAACTTGCATGGAAACAAAGTCTCTAGATGGTCTTTTCCTGAGGGATACAAGGGACTTACATTCCATAAATGGTTAGCGTACAAAAAGAGTAAGAGACACTGAACAATAAAATCCTTCGATTTCCATGTAACTTTCAAAAGGATATCCCTCCAACAGCAGTGAGATGTTCTTACTAGGAACGTAAGATAAAATAAAAACACCTCAATTCCTAATTCTTGGGTGAGGGCCACCTCAGCCTAAATATCAAGATCTCTGATAAAGGTTCACGCTGTTCAAGGTCACTGCTGACATTCAGAAGGGATGTACCCTCTCTCCTTTCCTGCCACGCCCACAGAGTTGATCTCCTCCAGAAGATCTACATGTGGTGATGTTAATCCTTTGCAGTCCTCGGTCCTTACACACCATTACGGCCTCAGAACTTTAGAACCTGAAGACAATCCAACGGGGCCTAGAATATTATGCAAGGCCACATACGGTCCTGGGAATGCCGCAAAGACACCCGGCAAACAAAGATATCTGGGTCTCTGCTGTCCTCCACGGCACATGGCACTGTTAAATACAGTGGGTCGTGTCTGGCCAGAGTAGAGCAGATGTGTTCCCATGCCGCTGCATGGGTGAAGGGCAGCCTCAGAATGTGAGTGGAATGCGGGGCCAATGGAATTATGGGGCACTGGGATCCCAACGGTACTTCATAAGAGGAAATCTGACTTTATTGTTTAAAAATAACACCAGGATTTTACTTAGAATAAACAGGGATGCAGACAGATACTTTAAACATTTTGAAAAGCACTGGGATCTAAGCGAGCAGTGAGTACCTACACTCTACTACAGCCTGACTCATTCAAGGTAACACTAACTACTCCAGGATCTCGAAGTTGAGGGTGTCTCAAAGTTTGGCTCAGGAAGGGCACACACATCTCAGACTACTGTTTCTAAGACAGACCTAGAGTCCTACGGAGACTCCAGAATCAAATCAGCTTCCTATTGGTTCTCCTCTCCTAGGCTGGGCCACACAGTGATATGATTCAAGTTATTAGGACGAGAACAGAAGCCAAAACATTTCCAGGGGCAAGAGGTAGGCCTAAGTCTATCTAGGTCATTATCATGACATGTTCGTGAAATTCCACACTGCCCTCGAGTTTGATGCTCACGACCGTGAGTCGTATTAATTGTTATAAAAAAGATGCGGATCAGTTAATAAGATAATGAAATGAAAATATGGATGGAACATTACCACTTAACTTCTTTGTTAATAGGTACCTAGGCCTTCACCACAAAGAGACAAAATTTAGCTTTTTAAACAAACAAACAAAACACAACTGCAGGTACCCCCTGCTCACTGCAAAACCACAAAAGGCAAACCTTTTCAGGGGCGAAATAAACACAGGAGACTGACTCAGTCCCAGTCTAAGTACATTTCTAGAAGCAGTCTTTGTTCATTCTTCGTGTTACCTGCAAATTGTTAGTAATTTTTTTTTATCATGTCACATTTATGGAGAAACAATACACAGTGCATGAATTCTTCCTTTATGCTGTGGCTATAATCCCAGTTTTATCTACAAACGGCCATATGCCTGAGTCCATACTAGAGAAGCAGATATTATGAGAACCTGCAAAGCAAAAGATCTTATCACAAAAATTGTTTCAAATTCTACTATTTGATCACAAAAACTCCAACTACACAAATAATAGGCTCACTTTTTCTTGGACAGCTATCCAGTTGGCTGTACGGTTGCTTTTTCAGTCCTATCAATCCCTTTGGGTATTTGAGATACTATCTTGCTTTTCTTGGCTGCAGCACTCCCTCTTGGAAAACATCTGGGCCACAAGGCACGTGTTGTGTTTAAGATTATGGTGTGACGACCCTAGGAGGCTGCCTAGAGCCTAGACAGAACTAGAACAAATGTGATGCAGAATAATTCAACATGTCAAATGCCTAATAGATGCACCAGCAACAAGCTTTGGTAAGGAATACAATAAACACAGGAACAAAAATTCACAGAGAACCCAACTGACCAGATGGGGAAGAGCATATTTATTTATCTTTATTGGTTAAAAATCTAAAGCAGTGATTGTTGTAATAACTTAATAGGTAAGTTCAATAATTGTGGAGAAGCTGTCACTCATGTTGCACTGGGTCACCTGGGACTTAGAAAAAAGATCTTCCGGGAGTTTTCCCAGGGAGTGACATTCCTTACCTATACAGATTTGGGATTCGCTCATAGTCTGGCAAATATTTTTTTGTGCTTGCACTGCACAAGGGGTCAGGATTGAGCAGGGGGAGGCAGACAGGTGAAAATTAAAAGTAATGAATGATCATGATAACAGGATTTTTGTCTTAAAGAGTTTACTGTCTAGTAAGAAGAGTAAGGCAAATTAAAAGGCAAGACCTTTTTAAAGGCAGCTCTCGGAAAATCCTTATAGCTGGGAATACAGGCGATCTTATTCCACGCTTTGAAAGATGGGTATGATGTTAATTATTGGAAACTGGTTGTGGGGCCAAGCTTTCTGGGGTGGGGGGTGTGAGTGACCCAGGTGAGAAAAGCCACAGGGTATTTGGAAATCATAATGAACACCGAAGGACTGGGCGTCTTAGCTCTTGGCTGAAATTTTCTCTGTATTTTAAACACAATCCTTTCTTCTGTTTTACTTTCATTAAAAATATCAGTAGCCTGATGCCGTGTTTTGGCCTCTCATACTTTTCTCTCCTACACGCCGTGAAAGCTAATTCCTATTTTCTTTGTAAGACCTAGCGGGGCTGTTAGGGACGCCCAACTCTTCCCATGCGGCAGCTACGAGCCGCTTCGAGCTCGACCCGCAGGCCTGTGCTAGGCTGGAGCTCACGTGCACCCCCGCGGAGCTCAGAGGATAAAAGAAGGACGTGACAGAGACAGAGAAAGACTGTTTTGGGTGACGGTATTTGCTAAGTAAGCACCGCAAAAGTGCTTTACACAGAAAAACTCATCTCAACTTCATGACTCTGTGATTTCGGTGTGATTTTTCTCCCCATTTTATGGATGAGGAAACTGAGACCCCCCCAAATGTTAAACTGTCTAGATGAATCAGGGAGAGTGGAAGCATATACCATGTGAAAATACCATTTCTAAAACCAATGATATCAGTGCTCCTCCTCCCCCAAATTCTTGTAATGGATTCTTTTTAAAAGAAGCCCTTTCATTCACATGTGTTGCTATTGCAAGTGTAGCATGATTACCACTAAAAAAGGCTAAGTGTAAAGAAGGCTCATTTATACTCTCAAGTACCCCTGGGCTGCAGGCTGACTCTAGCAAGGATTATTTTAAATTTCACGATTTGCTCCATCTTTCACAAGAAAAGTCTGCGGCTCGGACCTGGTGCTATTCTCATGATTGTCACATAAGAAGCAGTAACCATTCCTCAGTGACTCAGGATGGTCTCTGCAGGCACTCAGACCCGTGTCCCAGCCTGAGAGGATCATAGTCTCAGCTAATGGTTTTGGGCCTCTTGGTTTCCACTGGTAATGGATCATCTGTCTAGTTTGACAACCTCCTTAATAGCTCTTCCTCCTTACGGTGTGTCCAGGCTCCCGCTCGGCTTTGCTAATCCCATATGTGGCTTCCGCTGTTTTCCTTTGTTCTTTTTCCTCTTAGAATAACTTCAAGTGACTAGCTAATAGAGCGGTGTTACAGCTTTCAAAGCACACACTCACTTCTGCCTCCATCCACCCATCCATCCATCCACTTACCCCTCCACCCATCATCTCTCTGCCCACTTCCCTCTTTGAACAGCTTGTCTGAAATTCTCACAGTTGATAGCTGGAGAATCTCGTTGCACCCTTTATCGAAATGTTGGTAACTCTGGTATATTTCAGATCTTACCAATTCTTTGTAGCTTCTCTCATCTCCTTTTCTAGGCTAATTAATGATCCATAATATGTTTTTTATTAATAGACAGTGGTACGCTAAAGATGGTTGGATGTGGTTGATATATCTTCATAAATATCCCGATTTTTAAAAAAACATTTTATTTTTTTATTTGACAGAGAGAAACACAGCCAGAGAGGGAACACAAGCAGGGGAAGTGAGAGAGGGAGAAGAGGCTTCCCTGCAGAGCAGGGAGCACAATGAGGGGCTCGATCCTGGGACTCGGGGATCTGACCTGAGCCGAAGGCAGTTGCTTAGCCAAATGAGCAACGTAGGCATCCCAAGATCAGGATTTTTAAAAGAAATATCAATAATCCCAAAGACTCCTAAGTCTAGTATTCATTCAAGGGTAAAATTATGAAGAATTTAGCAGCTTCCTGCAGCCAGATTCAGACACTGGATTAATACAAATCAGTTTCTTACTTCAGTGATAAAGTTATCATAGCCTAGACTGGATTCCCCTAAGGTATCATAGCCTAGACTGGATTCCCCTATGGTATCACTGTGCCATTAACACCAAACAATCTGTCTCATGTACCCCTCTGAACCTGGCCCTTAAATGCAGCACATTTTCTTCTGCCTCCTATGAGTCATCGCTGGACCCTCCCAAGCACAGAGCTACTCTGCCTTTGCAGTCTCTGGGGCTTTCTCACTTAGACTGTCCTCAGTGCCTTACTGGAGAGCCGGCCATTCATCTCTCAGGACAGCTGTGTCGTTCCCCCCGCAGAATCAGAGGATCTCACTTAAAGGAGGGAACCAAGTTTACACTGCTTTCCCTTAGCTCCTTCTGTCTCTTGCAGTCACGTGTGGCACAGGCGATCCTGCGTCTGAGTGAAGGATTCTTACATCCTCGGAGTTATTCTACACCTGGAGGTGATCATATGGACCAGTGACAACTAGCCCCATCGCTTGCTGCTCCATTTCTGACTTGGCTCATTGTAGTGTGGGCCCCAAAATCTCATTCAGCCTTCATTCTGGAGAATATATTATTGTTTCTGGATTTCCTCAATCCTTCTTTCATGTATCATCTCTAACGTGATATAGAAAAAAGTCATTTCCTTTCCAGTCATTTCCTTTTCTTTTCCTTGCCTCTTTGTTTGGTTCTGAGTTCAGACTCATTCCTTTTTTCAAGATTCCAGTATAAATTAGAGATTTAGTTTGTAATCCTAGGTTGTCTCCCCCCTCCCCCCCCCCGCAACCTGCTGCTATGGTCAGGGAGACAGCACTAACCAGAAGTATAAAACCAGGAAGGTATCATAGCCTAGACTGGATTCTGGTGTATAAAAAATATTTAAGACAGCAAGTATAATGATAAAACCCCTCATCTTTCTATGCTATACTTTTATAATAAATCTGTTTTGGAGAGAAGACATCAAAGTTGCAGAGAAAGTTACCTATTTCTAAAATTTAAAAACCTATAAATTAGGCATGAGACAGGGTCAAATTCTCATGCTGGGTGACTCATTTTCTTCAGGTTCTCGGGTTGGGTGATTCAGTTTCTGTAGGGTCACTCCTAGATGTCCTCAGATCCCCTTTCTCTTGCAACCCTCTTGGAGAAGGCCTTCCCCATGCACCACTCTGAACTTAGTTCCTAAATGTGGCACGTTCCTCTGAGTCACCAACTGGATGCTATGAAGTGCAAAGATTTTCAGTGCTCCTTGTAAAAACGTTTTTCTTATTATTTTCAAGTTGAAAAGTAGTTTAGAGATGCTGGAGACTAATCATTGGTGACTACCTAAAGCCCATGAGTAACATATTTAACTGTTTTTAAAGGCAATTCTCTGGAGAGGAGGAAGGAGTCAAATCTTAGAAGTCTGGGGTCAAAATCAGAATCGGCTTATGGTAAAGGTGGAGGTGGAGGTCTGGATATGGAGGGAAAGGTGTTTGTCCGAAAAACCCCCTCCAAACAAGAATTCGGACAAGTCTTCACGACAGAAGGAGATATGACTCGTTTTCATTCTAGTTAAGAATCACTGACTTAGGGGTGCCTGGGTGGCTCAGTTGGTTGAGCGACTGCTTTCGGCTCAGGTCATGATCCTGGAGACGCGGGATCGAGTCCCACATCGGGCTCCCTGCTCGGCGGGAAGCCTGCTTCTCCCTCTGTCAGTCCCCCTGCTTGTGTTCCCTCTCTGGCTGTGTTTCTCTCTGTCAAATAAATAAAAATCTTAAAAAAAAAAAAATCACTGACTTAGACCAACTCCCTACAAAAGAGTAAATTAAAGACCAAGTCCCTACAAAAGAGTAAAATCACAAGGCTGTGGCTCCCAGAATATGACTGAACCACTCAGTGGCAGAGCTGAAAACCGAATCGAGGCTTATTGACCCCTAGCCGAATCCTTTTTTTCCCTATAAACCCTGCCGTTAATTTGTCCTGATGCAAAATTTTTAGTACTGAAGAATTCAGAGTTGGGATAGTGCTCAAAATCTGTGTAATTCCTCCTTTATAGTTCCACTTCTTGTGGTGATGTAAGCGTTCTATACTTTGATGGAATCAATGTCAATATATACTATATGGTTTTGAAGGATGTGATCATTGGGACACATGGTAAGGAGTACCTGGGATCTTTCTGTATTATTTCTCACACCTGTATGTGGATCTGTAAGTATCCCAAACTCAAAAATTAACTTTAGTAAAAAATGTATTTAATTTTCAGCTGGATTCATCTCCAACTAGGGTAGATGTATTTTTTTTTTTTTCTGAAAAGATCAGCAGTGTCGAAACTGTTAAATATTTATGCTACCTACCTTATTAGCCCTCTGCTCTTATAACAAATTTACTGGATATTTCATGATAAAACATTCAAATTGATTAGAATTGTTAAAAGAAAAAAAACTCAATGTTAAGCAGTTGAGAAATGTTGTCTGTTCAAATCTGAGAATGTGAGGAAGATTCTCCTCACACATATCTGAAGAAATTGTCAATTATCCAAAAGTGGTGTTTCAGAATTATTTCCTCAAATAATACCTCTCATTCCTTTCTTAATTATAGAAAAGATATATAAAGAAAGAGGAAAAACAAGCACAGAAGATGAAGATACCCCAGTTGCATTAAAATGTAAGTCATCTATCCACATAAAAAACTTCCCAGCACAAATGAAAAGGAAAGCTCGGCTAAAATACCTCTCTTCTTACCACTCTATTTAAAAGTGGAATACCTCTTGAGAAAGCAAGAAGAAAATCATCTTATTTTGATGAGACAGATGAAAAACAAAACTTGCAGCAAATATTCTCTGAAGTAAAACAATTTGATTGTGGGTAATGTTTAAGGAGGTCTGAGTATAGGCAGGACAAACATTCAAGAAATGTTATGCACCTTCTGGTTTGTTCCCTTTGTCCCTCTGATCTATGGATTCTAGGATTCATTTTCGACCGGGAAGCAAATGAGAAGAGCCCCAGGTTTTGTAAAAGGAGCGCAGACCAGGTTTCTGGCTACTGTGCTAAGTCTGCAGAAGACGCTAGCGTTATCCAAACTAAAATATCAAAATAGAGCAGCATTTCCCCAACCCAGAGTACAAAGGTGACAGGAGGGACTGGAGTCAGAGGGTCTTTCCTTCTCACCCTACATAGTGGGGAGGGTTGGAAGACTTCCCTGGGTAGGAAGGAGGGGAGACATGAAGATGAGTTAGAACAGGGCAACCCTTCTCCTGAGGGCACTGCGGGATCTTATAAAACATGGATGGCAGAACGTCCAGTCTGATTATCTACTGTGAATGAACAAATGGGACCCTATTTTTGTCTTCGTGAAAGCAGCTCTGCCTAAAAGTACGTTTGTCTTGTTTGGTGGTTCCTCACTTTCCATCTCTTTTGTTCCCGAGACTGCAAAGTTGAGGCCAATTTCCAAGACTGACACTGAATCCTTCTGCAAAGGCTTTTCTTAAAATTGCGTTCTTCTGCAACACTCAGATTCCCTGACAGTTCTATAGCTTGTATTTCCTTGCTTTATGGCAACTTGCATCAACACAAGCCCTGAATACTGTCAACTGCCATAACACACTAAAACAAAGAGTAAATAAACATGGAAATGACTCTGTTGGCTCCTGGTCATAAATGCAGAAATGGCGAGGTTCTCGAGTGTGCCGGCACTTAACAACAATATGTTTCTTCGTGGAGCTGATCCAAAAATTTGAAGCTAATCTTAAAAAGTCAGAATTCTTGCATGCATCAACAAAACCTAAAGCCTTTAACCAACAGATGTAAATTAAAGTTGCCTGCTCAAACTGGCTGTGAAAATATTTATTAGTATCAAGATAAAAGGTTAAATATAAATTACACTAAAAGTATAGTTGACATTGCCATTTTTTTTCTTTTTCTCATTCCACAGTTTATGAATTTCCTTAGGTATTATCAAAATGCATACTTTATAAATCAGTCTAGGTAAGGTACGTACTTTTATTCTAAACTAAGTTGTGACAAAGAAGAGTTTCTTAAAGACGAGCAGTAAGTCTTCCTACCTAAATTTCATATAAATTACAGATTTACAACAGTTTTCATTTCCACAAGCCTTACCATAACTGTTTATTATTCTAATATTTTGTACAGGGGAAAGTCAAAACAGTATACACTTGGGAACTAGCACCTGCTGCCTTCCCCATGACAACTGGTAGAGTTATTCCAAGGGGCAAAAGAGACTTCCAGAGAGCTCTGTAGCATAGATTTCACTTCTAGAAAAGAACCAATATATACTGCAAAGTAAGATCAGGCATCAGAAGCACATATTACACTACTGATGGATGTTACAGGAATATTTTCCTCACGCCTAAGTTTTAATAAACTTACTACATCTTTTAAGCATCCTAAAAATCTCTTTTTAGCTATGTCCTATTGAAAACCATGTGTATGTAACACCGTAGTTTGGAAACAAAATTTGAATACGGTAACTAAAACTCTTACTTTGTCCAGACTTTAGAAAAAACAAAACAAAACAAAATCTTATTCTGAGAGAAACTGAAATAAAGGTAACACCCAATTTCTATAATTTTTAACACAAGGCCTAACAGGTATTTTTGTTCCCATTATAACATTAGAAAAATGGAAGCAAAACAAAGCTTAGGAGACTCCTACTTTGGGTTTATTCATTATTCGTTAGTCTACTATTTCCATAAGAACTCTATGTCCAAAAGCAAATACATATTCAGAGAGAAAAAAACAAAACAAAACAAAACAAAACAAAAGAAAACACAACACCATGGAAAAAGCCTCTGGAGAAACCCTAGACTTAAAAGCAGGCCTTTGTCATTCAGGACTTCTCACTCTTTATCTATCTATCTATCTATCATCTATCTGTTTTTAAAGATTTTATTTATTTATTTGACAGAGAGAGAGCACAAGTAGGCAGAAGAGCAGGCAGAGAGAGAGGGAGAAGCAAGGTCTCTGCCAAGCAGGGAGCTCGATGTGGGGCTCAATCCCGGGACCCCGGGATCATGACCTGACCAAAAGCAGATGTTTTACCGACTGAGCTACCTAGGGGCCCCCTCATTCTTATTTTACTAAAGTGCTTCTGCATCATGAATTTCCAGGAATAGAAGGCAATTGCCAAACTCTGCCCATGAAATGATCCCCCCTCCTTCATTTTTTTCTTTTTTTCCTGTAGCAAACCTGAATTCTGAATTCTACTGAATTCTGCTAAGTTGATTTTTTGAAATGCTTAGATTACAAAATTGCTAAGTGAGGACATTCTGCATTGGGTGGTAATTTTTACTTTGATTTCTCCAATTACTGTTCTACATTAAGTACTTACTACTTGTCCATGT
This sequence comes from Spilogale gracilis, assembly GCA_004023965.1. Lineage (NCBI taxonomy): Eukaryota > Metazoa > Chordata > Mammalia > Carnivora > Mephitidae > Spilogale > Spilogale gracilis. The sequence goes on from PITA01000588.1 coordinate 148,238, forward strand.
TCAAGCGTCCAGGTTGGCTGCCGACCATGAGAACCGGAAGGAAAACCTCAGTGGGCTTGAAGGCACAGCTGAGGCTCAGTGAGGTCGGTTCTGCCACTAACAGGCTCTGTGCCTTGGGGGAGGGTTTTTAATCCCTGTAGATGGCAGTTTTCTCATCGAATGTAAGGAAGTTCAGCTAAAAATCTCTGTGGCTCTTCCCATGTGATTCTTGTAATAGCAAAGAGCATACAGATGTTCCCAAGGAGGTATTTATTTATCTCGTCAATGCCTGGCAGTTAATTAATCAGTGGGTATAGACCACAAGCTTTTCCGTATTATCCAGATTTGTCTGCCAAGATTAGAAGTGCCACATATAGGTTGTTATAAGGCAATACAGGATAATTCAGTACCAGAATGAATAATTGCTATAGGTGCTTGGTGAAAACTTATGTTTCTTAGCTATTTTCCCACCAAAGTTACAGTATAATTCTCAATAATACGGATCTTACGTGATTATAATTTTTTTTTCCTAAGAAGCATAATGTTCAACAGTGTTGCACATGTGTTATTAAAAAATGTAGTATTTTTTTCACATATGAATGAATTCTTTTCTCAAATACACGAGGATATGTTTAAGTTTGTGAGCTTGGACAGAAGAAAATACAATCATATAAATAAGGAAGAATAATTACTCGGAGCATGGTACCACTAGTCAGTTACACAGTAAGAGAGTAACTAGCTAAAAAGTAAAAAATAAAATAAAATAAGAAAGAGGACAAAAGTCAATTGTGTCACAAATCTACCTGACTTTCCTTCCTTTGATTCACTGGCATCAGGATCTGTGTGTATGATTCTAGATATAAATTAAAGAGGCAACAACTATCATGGACTCAGAGGATTCAGTGTTCAACAAATCAGTGGCTATGACCTGTGAAAATGAGTTGAAAATCAACTAAAAAACAAAAAAAAGGTTACTTTTAGGAGGATTAAAAAAAAAAATCACAGACAAGCAAAACGATGGTCCAGATTCTAATGAGACAGAGAGAGAACCATCTCTGCTGCTAGAGTGTGCTTAAATTAGGTATTGCTGCTATTACAGGAAAAAAGAGCAGGGTACCGGCTATTCACCTCCCAATTTAACTGGCATCCTGTCAACGCATGGAGGAAATGCAGCTTTTTGTCAGGTTGGCATGAAAGGTAAATATGATGTTCCCGGTTTTCTTGGAAAACTTTTTTAAAAACCCATTTTGAATTGGTAAAAACAAAAACAAAATGACAGGGCACTCAAAAACATGGTCATCTGCCTTCAACAGAGGATTTCAGGAGAGCCTCTTGACTGTGACTCCTGCTGGCCTGAACCTCTCTCTCCCTGGCTTTCTCTTTTGACACCACAGGTCCAAAGGTGGTAAATGGAAGACAGAAGAACTCAAGATATTTTGGCACACCATCAAATGTTTTCGGTTACTAGCTGGAGCTTCATGAATTCAGTCCACATGAATGTACTATGGCCTATCTTAGTTCTTATTTAAGATTTTATGTATTTATTTGGGAGGGAGAGAGAGAGAGGGAAAGACAGATAGACAGACAGACAGCAGGAGCTGAGTGGGGAAGACGTGAGTCAGAGGGAGAGGGAGAAGGGCCTGGATCCCAGGGTTCTGGGATCATGACCTGAGCCAAGGCAGATGCTCAACCAACTGAACCACCCAGATAGGGGCCCCTCCTCCTTCTTTATTTAGCATGATTGGAAAGAACCTAGAGATGGTTGCAAATAAATCATTTTATCTTATTTTTTAAAAGATTTTATTTATTTGACAGAGAGAAACACAGCCAGAGATGGAACACAAGCTGAGGGAGTGAGAGAGGGAGAAGCAGGCTTCCCACCTAACAGGGAGCCCAATGTGGGACTCGATCCCGGGTCTCCGGGATCATGACTTGAGCCGAAGGCAGTCGCTTAACCAACTGAGCCACCCAGGCGCCCCACAAATAAATCATTTTAGAGATAGATAGTAAGTTCTTATGGATACGAATACACTAGATTTTTTTTTTTCCATGAAAAGAGATAGTAAGTGACAAATTCAATGGCTCTTTGCAAGCATTTGAAGAGAAAGCATCTGAAAAACAGTCAGCTGTCCACTGACATGAGAAAGAACTGAAATATAAAGTTGTTCTACCTGGTAGAACAAAGTGTAGTATTCAAGTTTTAAGTTAAATGTTTCCCTTTGGGGAAAACGCATTTATATTTCTACTGTCTGCGTATGTCCTTCTTAGACAGCCATCCAGTTGATCTCAGGAGGGTGAATGCACCAATCTCCCCGGCGACACAGAGCATCACAGGGCCTCGGATGCTTAGCCAATTAGGTTCAGATTCTTCATCCTAGCAGTTCAAGTCCTTTACCATGAGACCCAAACAATCTGAAAGGCCTCTCCATCCCTACACGTGTTCTTTGCTTGAAATGACCCATATTCCTATGATATGGAACTCGGACGGCAGACTGCTCTACCTCTAAAACTGAACGCTTTTTCCACTCCACACTGCTTTTCACTCTTCCCAACGGTACCATGCCCTCAAGGTTTCCTCTGATTCATCTCACCAGATGCGAGACTGTGCTGAACATTCATCTTTTCTTTCTCTTCCCACACTGTGCTGTAACGTTCAACTACTGAACTACAAAGAACGGCCCACTCCTCTGCATGGTCTCTCTGAAGTTATCTGAAGTGTCCAAGTCTCTTTCAGGGCATGAAGTCTCAATTTTATTCTCTTTCTTCAGGTTTTTCTGGAACAGTTCAATGTTACAGAGCATAGGGGCTTTGGAGACAGACTGCTTGGGATCTGTTTCCTACTTTGGGTACACCTATCTCCTCAACTAAAAGAGTAAACAGATCAGTAATAGAACCTAAGTGGGTGGTTATGAGGATTCGATCCGGTGACATATTTCAGACCCTCAGAATTGGCCTGATATGTGAGTAAACAAGCAGATTTATTAAAGTGAAAAACTATCTCAAAATATTTTAAATATCAAAAGTTCACTTGTTCTACATGGTTTAGGTTCAGGTAATCCTTGACTACTGACTATTTCATGCTCACTCTATGCACTTTTGTGTGTAGCTGCAAACTTAATAGACATATATTAAATGGCGAAGGCAAGACTGCACTTAAGAAAGCTAACAATATATTCAATGAAGAAAAAGGACAAAGCAAAAAAATGCATCGATGTTATGGAAGTATGATAGCTTTAAATAGTGAGATGCAATAGCGGCTTTGAGATGTTTATTTCTTTGGGGTCTAAGTCTATTGTTTGACTTTTGTAGGTTCACCTTTTAAATTCCTTTTTAAACGAATATAGAGTATTGCCTATTTGTATTTACTGGACTATCAGTAGGGGCTAAACAGGATGCTAACTTGGATTTCTTCCAGGCTTGTTAAATAATTTGACTAAGTAAAATAGATTACATTCATCAGTAGCTCTCAGTCCTTGTGTTATTGATGATCATGTGAAGATAGCTGAATATAAAAAAGGTGATTTTTTCCTAATATGTAGATAAGGAAGACATAGATAACGTAAAGTAAAACCAGATATTTAAGTTACAGTGTTGAAAACCTAAATATTTATCACTGTTGCTTAATGCACATGACTAGGCAACTCAGAATATAAAGTGTATAATTTCCTGAGGTTCCAAGTCACCTATTACCTCTAAAAAAGAATTACACTAATTTTGATCATTTTAAAGTCAAAACTTTCCAGTGATCGTCACTCACAGCACACTTTATCTATAATCGATATTTTTCAAAATGTAAAATCTAACAAATTTAATTTCATCTGATCACAATTTTCATTAATATATACACTCCTGAAATAAGCCCCTTGCGCACAGTAGGTCCTCCCTATATACTCAAGATGTCACCATTCTGCATCAATGTTTATACTGTTTCTTTATTTTTTTTTTTTTTTACACTGAGGAGTTGAGATATTAAACATTTAATTCCTGGAAAATATTTTGTGATGTCTTTCACATCGCTACCACATCTGCATCATGGCCTTTAATAAATGGGTCATTGTTTTCATGTCATAGAAACTGAAGTCCTCATATCTGCTTACTTTCAGGTGTCTAGTTCCCTACAAATGTCCTGAATTTGCATGAACCATAGCATTTGTATAACAACAACATACCAAGAGCTAATTATTAGGAAACCTTGTATACAAATATTTTTCAAGCAGATGGGAAAGTCTCTTTTGTTTTGCTTAATTATTAGTTTGTCCCTATATAGATGAAAGGGTGGTGGCATAAATATATTCTTCCTATGGGTCTATGAGATTTTACTGTACTTTTTAATTTTAACACATTTTATTATTTTCAGTTCCCAGTTAATAAGTAAAAAAAATGTGATGCAACAATGGGAAAAGATGCAGGAGAAGGAAGAGGACACAGTGAATTTGGTTACTGTACCTAATTTCTTAAGGAACAGCACTTCATTGGGCCTTAAAAAACCGTTTAATGGTGACCCAAGGGAACGGACTGTGGCATGCACGGACCAGCACTGATTATATTTTACATATGGCAACTTCTTTTCCAAAGTAATTTTCCATAAAATCTACTACGCACATTGCCAGAAAACCTTAACTAGTATCAGTCTATGACAAGACCAACATGTTCTTCATTTGTACTGTTGAGTCCTAATCTACTCCCTGAAAAGCAGGGACCCTCCAAGTACTGGTGTTGGCCAGAATTACTTAATATAAGAATAAAAGAAAGAGAACGGACTTTGTGATCACATCTGATTTTCCATCTTTGACTTCATCATTTATTAACACTGTGTTCTCATGCTTGTTATGTGGTATCTTGGATCTTTTTAGTTTTTCATCACAGAATAAGGACAGTAAATACCACATCTTTTAGTGTACTATTTTGAAAAGTAGAAAATACACAGGTAATTAGTTCATTTATTACGCACACTCGATGCTTGGCATAGAAAGATAAGTAAAAGAAGGCTTGTATGCTCCCAAAGAAGTTTATAGTCTATTTTTTTTTATTTCAAAGATTTTAGGGGGTCCCTGGGTGGCTCAGTCGTTAAGTGTCTGCCTTCTGCTCATGATCCCGGAGTCTTTGGATCGAGCACCGCATCGGGCTCTCTAATGAGTGGGGAGTCTGCTTCTCCTTCTCTCATTCCCCCTGCTTGTGTTCCCTCTCTAGCTGTGTTTCTCTCTGTCAAATAAATAAATAAAATCTTTTAAAAAATTTTATTTATTAAATGAGAGAGACCATGAGAGGGCAGAGGGTCAGAGGGAGAAGCAGACTCCCTGCTGAGCAGAGAGAACAATGTGGGACTCTATCCTGGAACTCCCAGATTATGATCTGAGCTGAAGGCAGTCACTTAAACAACTGAGCCACCCAGGCACCCAAGGCTTATAGCCTAGTACAGGGAGACAAATAGTGAAGTTTACCAGCACTATAACAAACTTTTGTGAGGACACATTGGCAATGAAAAGGAAGTAATGGTAAATTCTTCCTGGGGGAAAATATCAAGAAAGGTTTCAGAGAAAGTTATTTTTAGCTATCTTTTTTTTTTTTTTTTGATGTATTTATTTATTTGAGAGAGAGAGAGAGCCAGACTGAGAACGTGAGCCAGGGGAGGGGCAGAGGGAGAAAGAGAACCAAACAGACTTCCCGCTAAGTGCAGAGCCTAACTTGGGGCTCAAACTCACAACCCTAAGATCATGACCCTGAGATCATGACCTGAGCTGAAATCAAGGGTCAGATGCTCAACTGACTGAGCCACCCAGGCGCTCCTATCTTTAGCTATCTTAACAAAGATTCAGTCTTGGGATCAATAAATTGTTACCATTGTTGTTGTCATATTATCATAAGGTCTGTCTCCGTTAAGCAAAATCCTTGATCTCATTTACCAATGGCTGAATCTACATGTTCATAGAGATCATGTTCTCATAAGGGCACATTAAATGATGGCTTGGAAACTGGGTTCATTTGATTTAACGTTGTGCGGTAAACTGTGTACGGTAATCCCCTCATACCACTTGCCTGGGACTTGCCTGGCTTGCCCACTAAAAGTCCAGCATCTCTAGCAACCCCTCTGCCCCAGTTTTCAAATGGAAAACCCCTGTGCTGGGAACTCCCTGAGTCCCAGGCAAACAGGAAAAACTGGTCACTCTAGATCTTGGGTAATGGTTAATATGACTCCAATTAGTGGATTTACCGTTCTACCCACAGTGCACTAATTCTGAAATGTGGAACTGGAGATAATTTCTAGTCAACCAACCATCAGACACATTTAATAATAATCTTTTACTAAGGATATGGTCATTATGTTAGACTCTATACCCAATTCAACTCATTACCTTCATAGTTAGATGTAATCAAAGGTAAAACTGAAGGATAAACAAAAAGTGCAGTATCATGGGTTCATTTACAAACTGACAGAAAGCTTCAATGTCTAAAGTAATATGTTATTCTATTATTTTGAAAGCAATCAAATTTTCTTGATTTCTAACCAATTAGAAAGGAGTAAGGTAATAAGGATTAGCTCACAGGAGTAAACACACTTACATGTTCATTAGCAAAAATTCCCTTCATTCTGATCAAAATGAGTGTGTCTTCACTCACGAACATTTGAACTTATTATTTTGCTCTTAAGGAAGTGAATATATGAGAGCAGAGAAATAGATCGGGGCTACAATTTAGATACTATCCACTATATGTTGAATTAAAACCATATTAACTAACTTGACTTGTCACCTTCTTAAAAAATAAATACCAGATCACTTTGGTAACAAATGCCCAAACAGTCAAATTAATTCTTAATAGTAATGTGGTATCTTATCATGTAGAGTAAATTCATGTTATACTACAATGGCAGGAAAGGGAGAGGAATATATTCAGTTTATTACTATATTAGGGTAAAAATTAAAGTGGCTTTTTTGAGAGAGCTAAATACTTAATTCTTTTGAGAAAGACAACTAAATTTATCATGCTAAGATGATTACTGGGTCATAAAAGAAGGGTACAGACCTCTTTCCAATTCTAAAAAGTTATATGTCATTTACAACATTAAAACTACTATTTAGAGACGGGAGCTGGGGTGGTTCAGTTGGTTAAGTATATGCCTTTGGCTCAGGTTATGTTTCTCTCTCTCTCTCTCAGCTCCTTCCCTGCCCCGCGCGCTCTCTCTCTCTCAAATAAAGAAAATCTTTAAAAATAAAAAAGCAACCGTACAATCTAGAGAAAAATAGGTAATATATACTGTTAAGAGTTAACTAAACTATTAAGGAATACATTTAAATGATTGCCATTCTGGAATTCTAGAAACTATGGTGGGTGCAGGGCATTTCATCTTCTACATACAAAAATAAACTTGAAAATACAAATAAATTAGTCTTCATTTGCCTGTAACAATAGTTTATAATCTAACAGAGTAAAGATTTACTTTTTCCTTTTCTATGCCAATTTCTTTCTTCTATTTTTCAGTTTTCATCCTATTCAAGCAGCTGTCCTTGTTTAATAGCTTTTTTCCACACTCAATTCACCAAACAATTTATACTTTCTAATCCTGAGTTATTAAACTATAGAAAAATCTCTAGCAATACAGAGATTTAAAAGATACCATATTCTGCTCGTGTTAACTTTACACTAGTCTGTTTGAATCTCTTCCAAATGAAGTACTGAAAATAGTTATCTACTTCTTGTCCCCACTGGTAAAGTGATATTAATTAATTTCACCAAAGCCTGGAAGTCTAATTTAACCTCTTTTATTCATATGTTAATTGCTTTGAAGAAAGTGAAACAATTGATTGAGACAGGAACTTATTTGAAAAGACTTACATATAATGAGAGTATTTCTGAGCACTCATTAAAGCTGACCACCCTATAAAGCCAGGGATGAGTACTTTAAAGAACGATTAATTGGACTCAAACAGAGTAAGAAAGTCTACTCCAGTTTAAAACAAGGCTAATAGGGAAAAAAAAAAAAAGTCTACTTAATGTAGGCTATAGGACCATAGCCAAAATGCCTGATACTGACAGCAATCTCAGACCACAGGTGACATTCACATTATTATTTGTCTCCGCTCTTCCCCTACCCTACCCTTTTAAAGTAGTCTCTTTTACATAAGTGACTTAGAGTAGTAGCTGAAAAAATTTCAATGAGATTCTCCTGATGGGCTGCAGTGAAATGTGAATCCATGCTCCACTTGACTTAAAAGGAATTTAAATATAATTTAATCTACGGATTGGGATATTTATGACCATCATCTCAATAAACAATATACATGATTCACCAAAATACCAGATAAGGTAGTATTTGTTTATATTCATCTATACTATAACGTGATCAATGTAAAAACATCAAGAGTTTAGAAGGTATTTGTAAACAGAATCTAAATTGAAAATATAAGGTGACATAGCAGAAGAGAAAAAAAGTCTGTATTTCTTAATGACAGGCATGACTACGTATAAGTGAAAGGAGGAAAATATTTTATCACTGGAGGAAAAAAAATTTGGTTAGCCTTAAAAATGTGCTTACTTTTGACTTTAAAGCAATTATGGGGAGGGGCACCTGGGTGGCTCAGTTGATTGAGTGACTGCCTTAGGTTCTGGTCATGATCCTGGAGTTCCAGGATTGAGTCCCACATCAGGGTCCCTGCTCAGCAGGTGGGGGTTCTGCTTCTCCCTCTGACCTTCCCCCTCTCATGCTTTTCGATCTCATTCTCTCTCTCTCTCAAATAAATAAATAAAATCTTATTATAAAAAGTAATTACAGGGAGTGTGAAGAAACTGATAAAATCCACTTTCAGTTACATGGTATCTACAGCCTACAGGGCAGGTGGAACATGCTTGAATATGCTGGAGGCAAGGGAATATGCATATTTTCTCTCTGGGATAAATTCCAGAGAATATCAATGATTGAGTAAAATTCTTAGATTCATAAAGATTCTGAAGGAATTAAACATTTTAATAATCATCTGAAATATTCATGCTGTAGAGAGATGGCTATGTTGATCACATTCCTCAAACTATCTGGTTAAGTTATACAGTGGACCTCTGAACAACATGGATTTCAACTGCATGGGTCCACCTATCTCCAAATTTTTTTGATAAACACATTCCAGTATTATAAACATATTTTTCCTCGTGATTTTCTTAACATTCTCTTTTCTGTAGGTTATTTTAAGACTGCAGTACATAATACATATAACATACAAAATGTGTTAATCAACTGTTTCTATTATTCATAAGGCTTCGTGTAGGCTATTAGCTGGTATGTTTTTGGGGGAGTCAAAAACTGAATGTGGATCTTAGACTGCAAAGGAGTTGGCACCCCAACCCCCATGTTGTGAAAGTATGACAAAAAGAGCACCTAGGCAATTTTGGTAAAGAGTAAGATTAAGTATTTACTAATACTTTTCAAAATCACTCACCATGAGGAATGTACAATCAATGAGCAACAAACCGCAAGGATCTGTCAAGTATTTCATATATAATTCAGTCTCTCTCCATATTCTTCAAGTAAACAGTCATTCATTAAAATAATCCTGAGAATCTAGTACCTCCAGAGCAAGTATGATGAAAAGATAAGATCAAGTCCCTGCTTTTCACCCAAGCTGTAGTAGAGTCAAGACCTAAGACCTGTACATTGAAAACTATAAGACATTAACGAAAAATTGAAGAAGACACAAGTAATTAGAAAGACAGTCTATGCTCGTGAATTGGGAAAATTAATATTGTTAAAATGTCCATACTACCCAAAGGAATATATAGATTCAGTGCAATCACTACCGAAATTCCAATAGTACTTTCTATAGAAAGAAAAGAAATAATCCTAAAATTTGTACAGAACCACAAAAGATAGCCAAAGCAATCCTGAGAAAGAAGAAAAAAACTGAGGTCATCACACTCCCTGATTTCAAGCTATATTAAAAAGCTACAGTAATCAAAAGAATAAAATATTGGTATAAAAACAGACATACAGATTAACATAACAGAGTAGAGAGGCCAGAAATAAACCCACATGTATATGGTCAATGCATTTATGACAAAGGAACGAATACTATACAATCAGGAAGGGATGGTCTCTTCAATAATGGCACTGGGAAAATTGGAGAGCCACATGCAAAAGAAAGAAACTGGACCAGTATCCTACACCATACACAAAAATTAACTGGAAATGGATTAAAGACTTAAAGGTAAGACCTGATACCCTAAAACAGAAAAAAATAGGCAGTAATGGCTTGACACTGCTCTTGGCAATAGTTTACAGAGTCTGACACCAAAAGCAAAAGCAACTAAAAGGGAAATTAAACAAGTGGGCCCACGTCCACTAAAAAGCTTCTGCACTGCAAAAGAAACCATCAACAAATAAAAAGGCAAACTACTGCATGGGACAAAATATTTGCATCAAATATATGACAAGCCAGGATATATATATATACAACTCATACAACTCCATAGCAAAAAACAAAACAAAAAACAAAACAAAACAAAACCCAACCAACATGATTAAAAAGTGGGCAGAAGATCTGAGCAGACATTTTTCCAAAATGGACATCCAGATGGCCAACAGGTACATGAAAGATAGTCAACATCATTAATCATAATGGAAATGCAAGTCAAAACCACAATCAGAAATTCTTTACATCTGTTAGAAGAGCCAATAGCAAAAAGAAAAGAGCGAGCAAGTGTTGGTGAGGACGAGGAAAAGGGAACCCTCTTGTGCCGTTAGCGGGAATGGTGCAACCACTGCGGAAAACAGTTTTCCTCAGAAAAATAAAAAACACAACTACCATATGATCCAGCAATTCCACTTCCGGATATTTGATGTGAAGAAAACAAAAACACTAATTCAAAAAGATACATGCATCTCTTGTGTGTTGCAGCGTATTTACGATAGCCAAAATATGGAAACAACCTAAGTGTCTGTGGACGAGTGAGTGGATAAAGAAATTGTGGCATATATAGAATGGAGTATTATTTAGCCATTAAAATAAAAGGAAATTCTGCCATTTGCAACAGCATGGATAGACCTCAAGGGCATTATGCAAAGAGAAATAAATCAGGGAAAGAAAAATGTCCTATGATCTGTCTTTTATGTAGAATCTAAGAAACAAAACAAAACTCCAAGCGCATAGATACAGAGACAGCACCTGTAGTGTAAGGGGTGGGGATGAGGGCAGGAAAAATAGGTACACTGTTTTGGTTTTTTTAGTTTACATTAATCAAATAATTTTTAATGCATTTTTTCAGAAGAAATATAGGGGCTGATTACAAAAAGGAAGAAAGTTTGGCAGTAAGGATTTTTGTCTATAAAGAAAAGAGTAAGAGAACATACACTTAAGAATAAAGTAGAAGATGAGTCTGATTTGAATAAAGATCACTGCACCACAGTGAGGGGGAATCATTCCGTCACAGGCGCTACTGCTGAAGGTTCAGTCCACTCTCATTGCCCTCTGAATGGCGAGGCAACACATGAGGGATAGAGAGAAGGAAACAGATCATAACTGGACGTGAAAAAGAGAGATATCACAGTGGGAGGCCTAATATCAGGGTCTATTATTATTAACCTCAATTACTTGATGTACTCTAAAAAAAAAAAAAAGCCTTTTAAAACTATCCTTTTGGGGCGCCTGGCTGGCTCAGCCAGTGGAGCTTGTGACTCTTGATCTCAGGGCTGTGAGCTGAGAGTCTCATGTTGGCTGTAGAGATTACTTAAAAATAAAAGCTTAAAAAAACCCCACCCAAACTATTTTATGTTCTGCAACATTCTCTTTGGGGTTCTGAATTAGTCAATATTCGAGGCATAGCGCACATTCCACTCTAGACAATTTGAATGGAAGGATTTATTACAGCATATCAAATGGCTTATGGAATTATTAAGACGGTTGAATAAAAATCCGTAGGGTGGGATTCCCGAATCTATTCTTAGGTCTACACACGGTGAGCCAGGCTGCCAAAGGGGTTGCTTCCCCTGCCATGACCAGGAAGCTGCCTGTCAAATGAGGGGGCATGCCAGATAACATCTCTAGATAGAGGACCGATTACATCTCTAGATGTGTCGTCTACGGTTCCTGGTTCTAGAACAGCATCACTGTGCTCCAATCAGGAACCCTCATGTGCAAAATCAGAAAGCTGCCACTCTAGCTTCAGGGTCCCATATCATGCCACCTTTTCTCTTCAGAAGCCACTTCTGTGAAATCAGCAAGCCTTAATAAGAGATAGAGCATGGCTGCAGAAGCATATTTGCTATAATCCGTAATGATAAAATACATGCCCAATATTCCATTTATCTCAGTCCAAATTTCAAGTCTCATGGGATTGCATCTGATTGTTACTTGAATCACACTTGGATCATCAGCTGAAAAGGATGTGGAGATATGTTTGTTTTAGTTTCCTGATCTCCACAGAAAAGGGAAGTCACTCTAGAAGACAACTGGAACAGCTTTTCTAAGCCAAAACTCCATAGCTGGATTAGACTCACTCTTACTTCTTCAAGGTCATCTTTGAACATTTCAAACTTCTTTTTCTTGTTATAAATCAGATTATAGATTGGGCCCATCTGTGAGCATAGCCCCAAAGTCTAGAACATCCTACTGTTAAGTAAGTGCTTAACAAATGTCTATCCAATTAAAAAAAAAAATTATCGAGGGGTGCCTGGGTGGCTCAGTTGGTTAGGCAACTGCCTTCAGCTCAGGTCATGATCCCAGGGTCCTGGGATCAAGTCCCACATCAGGCTCCCTGCTCAAAGGGAAGCCTGCTACTCCTTCTCCCTCTGTCACTCCCCCTGCTTATGTGCCCCTGCTCTCTCTCTGTCAAATAAATAAATAAAATCTTTTAAAAAAATTCTTGAGAATCTAGCATTTACAAAACCTATGGATCACGAGAAGGTAAGATTAAGTTCCTACTTTTTACAGAACTCACAGTGAGTTAAGGGGGGACAGTATTAGTTTAATTAAGTAATATTAAGTGACTTGACCATCCCCACTTGGATAGACTGACATGAACAAGGGCCTAAATCCCATATTTATCATTTGTTTCTCTTCAACTGTCATAAACGGAAGACATCTGGGACAAACAAATTGGAGCAAAGTTAAATGCTCACTGCTGCCATTCTTCCTGCCAGAACCACATTACAGTAATGAATTACTGAACGGAGAACTGATACTAGACATTCCTCAGGCACACAGAACAAGTCAAGACCAGGGTGGTGACCTAAGTCAATATATGCACATTCGATAAAACCAGGGCCAGTATTGATTAAATGTCAGTCACTGTTAAAGTTTACAAAATTCCATTCATATACACCATCTCATTTCTTTTTTTTTTTTTTTAAGATTTTATTTATTTATTTATTTGACAGAGAGAAACACAGCCAGAGAGGGAACACAAGCAGGGGGAGTGAGAGAGGGAGAAGCAGGCTTCCCGCCGAGCAGGGAGCCTGATGTGGGACTCGATCCCGGGTCTCCGGGATCGTGACCTGAGCCGAAGGCAGACGCTTCATGACTGAGCCACCCAGGCACCCCATACTATCTCATTTCACCCTCACAAAAGAAGTACATCAATTTCATTGGTGAGAAAAAAAATGAAAATACTAAAATTAAGGAGGTGATTACCAAAGGACACAGGACTAGTAAATGGGAAAGTAGAAATTAAAATTGAGATGTGTAAATTTCTATCCTACTGAGAATTTAGAGTTTCCCTCTGAGAAAGATAACCTAAATGGCAGTACATCTGCCACTGAGGGGAGTAGGTAGAGGGCAAAATGTTGTACAACCTCACCTAGTGAAGTAACAAAGCCTTCCCAGGGTCAACACAGGGCCATATGGGGTACATGACGACTCACTTATCAGAAACAAGTTCCCAGGTATTTTTCTTTTGTATTTTCCCTAAACCTGTGAGATCATCCCATAGAAAGAACATCAACTTTTGTATCAACTTTTGTACTGGATAATATCAACTAAGGGGTCCTTAAAATACCAGAATCAGACACATGGGTTTGGCTATAAAGCAGTATTGACGTTCACAGCCCCCCTCATTTATTATGACTATTAAAACGATAACAATAATTACTATTATTAACTTTACTAATTATTATTATTGTCATGCTATCAGGTATAGAACCCAAACAAGTGAGTGGAAAGAGTTGGGAAAGTATCCAAGTATTGCTGATTCTCTCGAGTTACAGTCAGCTGAACAGAGAGGGACTAGCAGTCTCTTTTTACTTAGTAAGTTCAGAGAAGTCCAAATTAACATGATAAACTCTTGAGTATTTTACAAACAAGAGAGCACTTGTTTAGTTTAATGAAATAATAAACTACTATATTTTATTCATCATATACCTGCCCTCATTAGAACCTTTACCGTGATTACCTTTACTCTAACATTTCTCTTTCTCTCCCCAACAACCCTCTCACCCCAACATACCCACACCAAGCAGGCCACCCCCTCTCTCTGTTCTCTCCTCTCAAGTACTTCAAATAGTTCTGGAATATAGCTGTTGCTCAATAATATATAGCTGAGCAGAAATGAAAAATTCAGACAGTCCAAATTCGAATTAAGAATCTCACTCCTGACTCCTCTGACTACAACCAGGATGTTTTCATCTGTGGACAGGCAAACTACCCTCATTCAAATCTGGGCAATAAGTATTTCCCAGACAAAACGAGGAGTCTTGTGAAAAAGCAGACTGACAAAGGCTTGAACGATGTCTAAGAACATCCATGGAAGTCATTCTCTCGATTAATGTGTAAGGGGGTCTTAACCAAAATTTACTTGTAATTGCAAATAAATAGGTATATACTATGGAAGAAGGGTTCTTTGTTTGTGCAAAACAAAAACAAAAACAAACCCATCAATACTTTGAACTCAAAATTCTCGGGAAAAAATACAGCTTGGTTGGTGGGTGACAGAGGAACCCTAGAGAGTAATTTTCAGCCAGAACATAAGTGGATATGGTCTTGCTTTTATTATGTCCAGTAATGGGAATGGTATCCACTGCTGGACCGTGTTCAATTCAGTACTACAAAAGCCATTCTTTCTTCATTGCATTTTTTTGTGCACTGTTACTCTTTTTTTTCCGTGAAATCTCCTAGAATACAAAATCAGACTGCTCTGTCCATTTGACCCATGGGTATGACTGAGAAGTTACCTCGGTGGAGCAAATACAGCACTCGGCTGGGAAGCAGACTTGGGGTCAATCGAAGTAAGCTGCCCCTCTCTTACGGAGACCAAGGGCAAGCCACTCAATGTCTGAGTCTCAGTCTCATTACCTTCAAAATGCCAGGGGGCGGGGAAGCAGAGAACTGTTTATGATGCATGACACTATTTGTAACTTCTGTAATTCTAAGAAACAAAAGTAACGTTGTTACCATTTTAAAAATTGAATTTGCTATGAATGAAAAAGGCAGGTGTGCAGTAGGACATTTGAGCACTTGGCCTTGCTTGGGTCTTTCTGGTATTTGACGCCTGGCTGTTTTAAACGGTTCCAAGAAGACCATCAAGAGAACTTATTCAAGCAGGTTCCTGTGGTCGGAATGAAACCTTCCCAAACCTTTTTCAGTTGCCATGTGCTAATGTAATAGAAAAGCCTTTAAAACAACACATTAAAAATCACTGCTGTCATTCACTGCCTATTAATTTCCCTTAAAAGTTCTCTAAACCTGCACACTGACCAAAAGGGAGTCTATGCTCCTGACAAGGAGAGATGCAGTTGAAAACTTTCATGAGCTTCCTAGCATGACTAACAAACTTCAGTTGTGCTTTCTTGGACTTATTACACATCACTTTTTACTTTCCGCCCATGTCTTGGAATGATTACAGGTTTGTTTAATGACATCACATTTGTTAGCATCGGCAACCCCTTGCAGGTCACAACTAATTCCTTAGTTAAAAAAATAAAACTGGACTGCACTGATAAAACAAATATACATATAAAATTGTATTCAGTTCTTCTAAGATCCTTGAAAAGAGTCAAAAACAAGAGGACAATAATAATGCTTCCATAGAAATACCTTTGTTCCCAGTGTATTAGTATAAAGTCGGAGTTGGACATACGTACAATATATTAAAAGGACTTAAAATTGCTTTATTCAGTTTTCTTCAAGACACACTGAATTTCAACCTCATAAAAGGCTGGCTATAGCATTTTTCCATCCATATAAAGAACCTTGTATTTTTTAGTGAGAGGTTTCCTCTGCACCCTGTATGGCCGTGGACAAAGAGCCTTCAGCTCAAGTGTCATTCTGGTGCAGTATCAAATGACCTCAATTTTGAAACAGGATACTTGCAGTTCACTGCATGATTCGTGGGTCCTTAGAAATGATGCAGAGCAATGCAGAGCGCCTTCAGAGTGCAGTCACACTGCAGCAGTCAAGAGAGAAAATTCTTTCCCCTCTGTATCTGACTTACTGTCTCTACATAGGAATGGACCACATGGGAGAAAATACAAGACCGAAGAAGTTTTCTTTTTTTAATTCATTTTTCCACTGTCTAAGAGCCATAATTTAAGATTAATATTTGCTATTTATTCTCCTAATCCTCCAAAGAAAGGGCAGGAATTGTAAACGTAGAAGACAGTGATCTGTAAAACATAACCATTGTTTAATTACTTGTTGGTTGCTATCGTTCTTTGCGCAGGTATCATTTCATCTATTCAAATGTCAATGACCTACAGGGCTTCAGGACATGAGATTCTATTAAAACTCTACTTAGCCAGGTCTTACCTGATAAACCGACAAACTCTAGCATCTATCCCCCTCTTACAATAGTGCCACATCTATATTATAATAATTAATTTAATTGGAAACGTTATGACGCTTTGAAAGGGATTTTCCTTTAGAGAATGTGATTCACGATCAATTCACAGAGGCTGGATGGGTCATCTTCTGTCCGTTGCCAAGATCATTTGCTTTAAAGTGATTTGCTTTGTGGTCTGACACTGAATGGTTTAAAAGATATGTTTAGGGTTTGTTATTTGTTGTAACTATATGTGCAAATGCTGTGGTCATATTGGATGCTTATTCTTTTTTTTTTTTTTTTAAAGATTTCATTTATTTATTTGACAGAGAGAGAGATAACAAGTAGGCAGAGAGGCAGGCAGAGAGAGAGGAGGAAGCAGGCTCCCTGGCAAGCAGAGAGCCTGACGCAGGCCTCGATCCCAAGACCCTGAGATCATGACCTGAGCCGAAGGCAGAGGCTTAACCCACTGAGCCACCCAGGCACCCATATTGGATGCTTATTCTTAAACACAACTCGATTTTAACTTTTAAGCTCAGTGAGGATAATTTGCACATCCTTCCTTTATAGAGCAAATAATTTATTATTTGAGGCTAGTTAAAAAGGGGGGAAAAAGAGTTCTTTCTATTTACAGCTTATAAAGAGGGGGAATATGGGCATCAGGAATACTTGGGTACTTTGCCAGCTCTTTTCACTAGCTTCTCTGGGCTAACTACCTCAGAGAGCATAATAATCATAATTACAATAATCATATTAATAGCTGTTATTATGGTTATTATTTGAATGAGGATAACAGAAGAGTGGTGCTGTGAAGGTCAATATTACAAGATGTTTTTTGATGTTCAGATGAAAGGTAATACATAAGTAAAGAAAACATGTTTTTTATTTTAAAAATGCACTATGCATATGTAAATTAATCTTTTGGCTATGTAAATATCCATTCTATAATACACTGAGACTCATAACCAATAAATGGTGGGCATTTTTGGAATTGTTTAAAGAGTGCTGCTGTTACAAACAGTAACAGGAATGTGGAGTAATTGGTTTAAACTAGGATTTGGGGGTTCCAAGGTTGCTAGTGTTTTTCATGTGAGATATTCTAACAGTGAAGGAAGACAAAATAGCAGAGTAATGAGATTAATATTAAGAAAAAGAAGGTTTATAAGTAGTGAGTGGAAAATGATTGATGACAAAAAAAAAACCCAAAAAAACAAACAGCCGATGAATATCACATATTGGAAAAGGGTCAGCAAGAATGATTCTGATTTCAAGGCAAGCAGAGGGAGGGTTAATTCAGAAGGAAGATGACAAGATGGAGTGCCTGGGTGGCGAAGTTGGTTAAGCCTGTGATCTTTGGTTTCGGCTCAGGTCCTGATCTCAGGTCCTTGCAATGAAGCCCTGGGTGGGCGCCATGCTCAGTCTGGCTTGGGACTCACTCTCCCTCTCTCCCTCTCTGCTCTGCCCACCCACTCCCTGTCCCCACTTGCACCATGCGTGTTCTCTCTCTAAAGTAAATAAATAAATCTTAAGAAAAAAAAAAAAAAGGAAATGACTACACATCTTCGACAAGTACAATATGGGGCCAAAAGAGTATTTGGAAAAGTAACATGGGAACCAATCTTTTCTTTCTCGCTACAAGCGCATACGGATCACATAAATATATTTATGTCACGTTAGTTTGCTTTTCACTGGATTAACTAACCAAAGTGTTGTTTACTTAAAAGCTCTTTAAACTTCTTTACTGAAGGATTTGAGAAAGTCCATCTTAAAACACTCACTCTTTAGAAATCTATGAAATGTTGATAATATTAGTCACTGCCTTTAGAATTTTTATATTTAGTCAAAACAGAAAAAAGGTATTAAGAAACTGGGAGTATGTGTATACTACTTAACAATTTTAAGAATTTTGAGATGAAAATCATCTTGTTGATTATGAAAATGACCATATTCCATATACTCCACTTGAACTTATTTAATTAAGGCATGGTTTTCCCTATAGTATAGACCAAAAATTCTCCCCAGGAAACCTCTAACCCGCCCCTCTCATTTGTTATGAAGGCTCTCTGACGCAAGATACC
Source organism: Spilogale gracilis (assembly GCA_004023965.1). Classification (NCBI taxonomy): domain Eukaryota; kingdom Metazoa; phylum Chordata; class Mammalia; order Carnivora; family Mephitidae; genus Spilogale; species Spilogale gracilis. The sequence continues at coordinate 167,029 of PITA01000588.1, forward strand.
TGGAACAAAGAAGTCCCTCATCAAATCGGCCTTTGCATTTCCAGATAAGACCCCATATGTCAATCCTGCTAAGCAGCAGAAGGAACCCTGAGACAGAATTCACTGTAATACGGTGAGGAGGAACAAAGGAATGGGTAAGGGAAAGCAAAAATAATCCCAGTCCTCTGCTACTGAGCTCCCCTGCAATACCCACTAGTCAAAACAGTTAACCCAGAACCACCCAAGGCTGCTATTTCTTTTTAATTTGCTTAAGAATAAAGCGGCATAAAAACAAACCCAAATGAACACAGTACTCAGGAGAGAAGGAAAAATAATTAAATGAGTAGAGCTTCCTGAGTGCATTGTCTAGTCTGCTCATCTCCCCAGCTACCCAGTTTTGGGGGCGACCACAGAAAGCCTGGCCGAGGCTGTCCTCCTCCCCTGACCTTGTCTGACTGGAAGGCCAACACGGAACCTCTGGCCTCCACCCTCCGGTGCTGAGACCACTGTGGTCAGGGCTCACCCCCTCAGCCAATGCTCCCTGAGCCCTCTCTCTGTGCTACCGTGTGAGAGATGTCCAAGCACTTCAGTATTTTTAAGCTGTCACCCATACAATTTTAACTTTGATAAGCTCATTGATCATTTACTCTCTCTGTAGAACATCTGCAATTTCTAAGACCTAGATATGGTTTCCTGTCTTCAGGGAGGTCAAGTTTTGACAGGAGTGTGAGGGGAGAGGCAGGAACGGGGGTGGGGGGGGCAGACAACAATGGAATAATTCCAAAGCAGCCCTTCCTGCTACTTTCTTAGGAGCATGTAGAGGGAAGGAGAGGCTTGAGGAATTCGCTCAAGAGTAAGGAAAGGTGTAGATTTTGTTTGGCAGCATTTTTTTAAAGTTTTTATTGAATTTCCAGCTAATTAACATACAGTTTAATTTTAGTTTCAGGTCATCTGACACTTCCATATATCAGCTGGTGCTCATTATTAGTGCCCTCCTTAATCCCCATCACCTGTTTTACCCATCCCCCTACCCACCTCCCCTCTGGTAACCATCAGTTTGCTCTCTAGAGTTAAGAGTCTGTTTCTTGGGGCACCTGGGAGGCTTAGTCATTAAGTGTCTGTCTTTGGCCCAGGTCATGATCCCAAGGTCCTAGGATCGAGCCCCGCATTGGGCTCTCTGCTGGGTGAGAAGCCTGCTTCCCCTCTCCCACTCCCCCTGCTTGTGTTCCCTCTGTTCCCTCTCTCACTGTCTCTCTATCAAATAAATAAAATCTTTTTTTTTTAAAAAGAGTCTGTTTCTTGGTTTACTTCTGTCTCCCCACCCCTCAACTGCTCATTTGTTTCTTAAATTCAACAAAAAAGTCACACACACACACACACACACACACACACCCTGGAGTATTACTCAGCCATAAAAAAGAATGAAATCTTGTCATTTGCAACAACATGGATGAAGCAAGAGGGTATTATGGTAAGCAAATTCAGTCAGTCAGAGAAAGACAAATACCATATGGAAGCATTTTTTTTTTATTGGCTCAAAACTGAATGGATTTACAGCTTCCAACCCTGCCTCTCTACTTGGCCCTCAAGCTGGAAGGCAATTCAATCTCCAAATCCCTTCGCCTCACACCTAGCTAGCTATACCCGCACTTTATCAAATGGCCACAGCAGCTCAGGTCTGTGCTAGGGTCCTGTGGCATAACTCATATCGTGCGGCAGAAGAGAAGGAACTTCAATAATGTTTTCATTAAACAAGAAAATCCTTCAAGATCAACAGGAATACTTGATGCCATAATAAATTAAGCAGAAAAGCTTAGGTATCTGAAAATTTAAAGACATAAAAGTGCTCATAATATATTAAATTTTTAAAAGCAAGATATAAAATCGAATATGCAGCTAGACATCATTTTGACAAATATACATAATTCCATGGGATAGGAATGAGAGACATCGGAAAGTATCATGTATTGTTTTCTTTCTTTCGCAATTTTCACTTTTCCAACCCGCTCTAATACATATAAGAATGGCAGAGACAACACACAATATCGCCACGGCAGGCTTAGGGTTCTATCTGGCTAGGACATGTCATGAGGCAAATCTCTGGATTTTGAAAGGTCTGACCTGATAAGGCCAACTTCAATCATTTCTCTGAGGTAAATAATGAGATATTTTTAACTGAATATCAGGTGAACTGTAATATTTTAAAGAAATCCACTCAAAACCACTCTATTAACTCAAATGTCAGTACACAGCAGAGAAAAGCTGCTTAACTCCAGATGCTGGACTCCAATCTCACTTTACCGATCTGATCTATTTCTTTCTGGAGTTAGCCTCTGGACTGTAAATATCCTGAACAATTCAATATAAAAGTAGCCTTCAGCATTCTTGGTGATTTTCTTTTTCTGGTGTCCACATGAAACGTTTCTACACTGACAGCATGTGGGATTTATTAAGCTATAGAACTCTTTCATCATTTCCTCTTGAGCCTGGTGGGAGGGTCAGAGAGGACCTCAGCAAGAAGGAGACACCAAAAGATGTTTGTCAAATCCTTAACACACCTAAGACATTATCAACAAATCCAAATCAATACAACTGGCAAAAATATCACGTGGTATACACGCCTTCTTCTGTCTTTCACTTCCTGCCCATTTCCCCCTATAATGTTCATTTTATCAATCCCATCTTCAACATGAGTAAGAAATGGATAATGACCATCTAGAACGATGTAAAATGGACAGTCTGACAACCGGGTTATTTTGAGGCTGCAGCAAGTAATTCCCAGAATGGATTCAGTTGTCAAAATATCCCTTGAGTTTCTGTATACACCAGTGTTACACTCTGCCTTGGAAACCTCATCTACTCTGCTTCCTTATAAATACCTGTATGGAATACACTCTATCAAGGAGTATTAAGGAAAGAATTCTATTCCACATAACCCCTCAAAAATTGTTCATTAAGTGAAAACAAAACAGAAGGAGGACTTTATTGTCAACAGCAGCTGGCTCCCTACTGATTATGATAATAAAAGCTACTGGTACCAACATGTCTTCTTTCTCCTACTTCGAAACTAAGGTTGTAGGTGGTCGGAGTAAGCAATGTCTACAGAGAAGCAGACATCTCCCACCTCCTCAAAACAGTAGGAATCTTAGAGTATAGAAATTAAACAGAAAACCGATTGTTTTTTCTGGAAACTAAAATCGATTGATAAATTAATAAATAAACTACGAGAATAAGGTTTGGCATAATTAATTATGCCGATATCTGACCTGTGATTTTACTATGTCTCTGGCACGTATAATGTGAGAAATGGTCCCAAGAAGCCAGTGAGACATGCTATATGGGGAAGCTGGGAATCCAGGAGTCTCTCTGACCTGAATACTCATTTGACGGGTCAATCCCAGCTGGCACACTGCCACAGGGACCGACCCAACCCTGACCCTTCAACCACCTACACTCATTTTTTCTGATTGAGACCCATTAGTGAACTAAACTGGATTATGTCCCCGAGCACAGCTGGAGGAAACACTCTGCTGACAATTGGAAGAGCAATAAAGCTTACCAGGAAATCCTGGCTGGGATTCTTCCCAGGTATTAGATAGTTGAGACCTTCCACCAAAACCTCACATTTCAAAGGAGCAGCAAAGCCATCCTTACTTCCTTCTGACCATCATCATCATCATTGGGAAAATGTCATGAGACCCTCTTTATAAAACATTCAAAGAGACATGATGCATTTTGCAAGATAACCTCTTTGAAATAGTCTCATGTGCCAGTCATCAACATCAATCAGCCACTTTTAACGATCAAGATGAGAGAAAATCTTACAAATGCTCAAACGGTAAGGAAAGAAGAAACAAGTGCATTCTAAGTCTTTAAAGCATCTTTCAAGCAAGCACTTACTGTATATTCACAGGGATGAGAATGAGAAGCAGGGATACTGTTAATATGTGGTAAGGAAATCACACTTATCAGTATGTTTCCCTAGGAAATTCTACTTTTCGTGAATTTGACAAAATTCATTAAAACATCATTCCACTGTTCATTCCTCTATGAATATACTAAACAGAGTCTGCATACATACCCTACACAAACAAAAATAGACTAGGTAATAATCACCTAGAGTTTGGGTGATGTTGCTGAGCTCCTTCTGTATTAACTCAGTGCAAGGCAAACTAGAAGTGATACAATAGGGACAGGGAACCAATCTCTCACTTCTTTCCCTTGAAAACTATGAAAATGTTGTTTCCATTTGCAAGTTTGAAACCAAAGGCAAAAGTGAACGGACCTAAATTGAATCCTTCACTGCACTGTTGCTAGAGAGATCTTTCACATGAGGTTACTGGTGATTTCCATTTCTTCTCCTGGAAGCAGGGCACAAGAGGGCAGACTTTGAGATGCCAACGAACAGTCTGTCTCTGATCTCCGCCCCACAATCCCCTAATCACGTGACTTTAAAGTCTGTGATGGAGTGCTCCTGTCTTCGCAAAGTGTACATGCCTAACATGTGTTAAAGGGAAATATGTAGAACTAAATCCTAATTTCTAAGCAAAATGGAGAAATTCAACCTTCTATTTCAAACGATTGCTACGGACACTAAGGAATTTTGGTGCAAAACTTTTTAAAAGAACTGTTTACAATAGAAACCTAAGATGAAGATCAGTCGGCAGGCAAAAAAAGAATAGAAACTGGAATTTTTTTTTTTTAAATCACTGAATGAATTTTAAATCAAATGGGAATGCATCTTTGGATAGAAATTATATTCTTTTTTTTTTTTTTTAAAGATTTTATTTATTTGACAGAGAGAAACACAGTCAGAGAGGGAACACAAGCCGGGTGAGTGAGAGAGGGAGAAGCAGACTTCCCGCCGAGCAGGCAGCCCGATGTGGGGCTCGATCCCGGGTCTCTGGGATCATGACCTGAGCCGAAGGCAGTCGCTTAACCAACTGAGCCACCCAGGCACCCCTAGAAATTATATTCTAGTCACATTAAAATAGACTTGACTTCTTGCTCAATTTTTTCTTTTCATACATTGTTTAAATCACTGCAAGTACTTTCATCCTACTTTCTTTATTCTGACTCTAAATAATAATAGCTTCTTAATAATATTAACTTAGGAAGCACTGCTTTAAATACACAACTAAGTAAGGAAGTATTTCCAACATTAACTACTTATATCTATAGCATGTTATGTTTGATGAGACCTCCAGTATCAATGGCTTGTTTCTTAGCAGTGCTAGAAGACACTGTATTGCCTCCTTCCATTTAGCAGATTTGGAAAACCAAATAAATGCACCAACATATTGATGGCCTCTTTAATCTTGAAATATTCCTTTCCCTAGAACATAGTACATATATCACTAAAATTACATGGATGAAAGAGCTCCAAATTGAGAATGTCATTATTAACACTCTGCCAAAAACTAAATAACTGCAGTACTTCAAAGTTCATATTTTGAACAAATTGAAGGAACTAACTTGTGGAACTGACTGAATATACTGCTTTGCCTGAATATTCCATGAAAACAGAGAAAAAAAATTAACAATGATTTTATCGGAATACTGTTTTCTACAGGCTTTTGGTAATAATTTATTATCATGAGCTGAAAATTCAACCACAGAATCACTAACATAAAAGAATTTGTTAAGCAAGTACTGTGCTGTGAATATATTACATAGGGACCATATACCAGATTGGGTAACTACAAATTCAATATGTAATTTCCATTTCAAAAGAAATCTCAGCACATAAATTACTGGGGCCTATTAAAGAAGATATATATCCCCAATGATCCTGACTTATCAGCGACAATGAATAATGTCAATAAAAAGTAAAATAAAAATGCCTTTAAGTTCTATCTTCTATCAATGTTATTTTTATGCAATACCAAAAGAACAACAATTAGTATTATTTAATTGAGTGGCTCCATTAGGAAGAAACAATAAATGCTTCCTGGAAACTGGAGCCCACGTTGCTTCCTATCATAAACCTACTGAGTCTGTACATTAGTAAAGACTTCATAGGACACAATAAATAAGCACCAAATAAACACATGAACTTGTCATTCAGAAGTTCCTTGATTTAACAACTGTAAAATCACAAATGTGTGCAGAATCATTTCCTTCCTTCCCCCACATAGAACTGGAATTCTTTCTCCTTAGTCTTAATATCTGTGCTTTCCTTCCTGCTCCCTCTCTCGCCATTGAGATTATTCTTCTCATTCAGTTAATGTCAGAACCATTGGTTTTTTTCTGCTCCATCAGTTTCTTCTAAAAGGGGGACAGCAGTAGTACCCCAGCTTGTGGGGTGTTTTGGGGGGCAGGATTGGTAAAGATCGGATAACACACGTAAAATACTGCGTACACAATCCATGCTTCATATGTGCTAGCTATCCATGAGTCCCTTCATACCAAACTGGTCTACTCATCATGTGCCCATCACGCCCATTTTGCTCTTGGCTCTTCTGCTCAGATTTACGTGTCCTTTCACCTAAATTACCTACTCCCATCAGAACTGTACTTTGAGCGCTCACCTCGAACCGCCATCTTAGAGAAGATGCCTTGATTCCATTCCTTTTCAGCCACTAGTCTCCCTTGACCTCCAACTTCTTAAGTGTTCACCCTTCCAACTTCTCAAACACTACTTTGTATTCTAGTAATGGCAAGTGTTTGATGTCTTTGACTAGATCAACCCTTACAGGACAGAAACCAGCTCTATCATTCTCTTTTAACCTCACCACTCTGAATGCAGGGCTTTAGAGCTAGCAAGTGCTTAACATGTTTCTCTAGGTATGGAGAGGTAAACAAAAGCAAACTGAAATGCTTAAATAATTATGTAAGAGGATGGGTGTTTGAGTACACACTTGAGTATTAGAGATGTTAAGGGCTGTTGGAAAGGAGGAAGAGTTTCATGATGACTGTCATTATATAGGAGTTGTCTCTAAAAAAGGAGAGCTTGAATAAGACCTTGCATAGTGGGTAAAATTGGGGTGTGGAGGAGGACAGGGAGGTAAAGAGACGACAGGCAGAAGTGGAGCAGAGGGCTGCATATTTGAGAAATGTGTGACCACCACTTTGGCCAGTGAAGGGAGCGTCACACTATCTGGAGTGCTGGAAAATAAGGAAAATAAAGTGGATTGTCTAGGACTTTTACAATTACTCCTGTCTTGAAAGTGCCTCTCGTCTGACTGCGCTGTCTGTGTACTTGCCCCAGAAAGTGAAGGAGAGAGAGCAGGTATTCAGTGAAACCACAAACACCTGATGCCTTGTTGGCTTGAAAAGCAATTTGAGACCAAGTATCTTCAGCTATTTGTGTTATATCTTTTTTTTTTAAGATTTTACTTATTTGTTTGACACAAAGAGCGATTACAAATAGGCAGAGAGGCAGGCAGAGAACAAGGGGGGAAGCAGGCTCCCCACTGAGCAGAGAGACTGATGTGGGACTTGATCCTAGGACCCTGAGATCATGACCCGAGCGGAAGGCAGAGGCTCAACCCTCTGAGCCACCCAGGTGCCCCTGTGTTCTATCTTTTCATAAGAAACACAGAAAAGGAAGAGCTTAATGAAAAAGAAAAAAAAAAAAATCTGTACCAGAGACAGGCAAGTACTTCTATTTAATAATCATTCAGCACTTATTATATGGCACTGTGTGCACCATCTCTACAAGGACAAAAGAAACCCTTGATTTGAGGAATAGAGACATGTAGGTACTATGTAAACAGAGCATGTGGGAAATTGGTGGCAAATACTGGAGTCTGCAAAAGCCCGGAGGAGGGTACTTAGTACAGTTTAGGGATAGAGGAAACTTGTCTAAGATGAGTAGATTCCTGAAAGAAAGTTTCAAAGATCCCCAAGAGTGAGCTGTAAGAGGGGTGGGGTAATTTGCCCCCAGGAAAAGGGAATACCTTGAACAGAACGCAAACACAGAACAAGTTAGTTAAAAGGAAATCACAAAAAGAGGTATTATAAATTGGTGCGTTGGAAGCCTATCCAACATCCCTCAGGGCTTAATTCCATCACATGTAATGGGTTCTGGATGGGGTTACAGAGCATTCTAGCCAGAGGTCACATTAACTCTTCCTTTGCATTTATTTATAAGAATTTCTGGTAGTACATAATTGTATTGATTTTATGGGGGACTCTCAGGCATGTCTTCTTCTATTGTTATCAGGAGATAATGTCCACAGTTTTAATTCTGGAAAGTACCTGGACTTACTTGACATCGATGAAATGGGGACACTGAGCAAAATGAACTTCAGTTCTTCCCCGCCAGACTTCCTCATCTCAGCTGATGCTAACCTCATCCTTTCAACTGCTCAGTCAGAAAACACCCTTGACGTCTCTCACATCCTTCTCCAGCCCATGATTAAATCATCCTAAATCTATCTTCAAAATACATTAAGAATCCAATAACCCAATAAACTCTTTAAATCCCACTCCTACAACTCCTATAACCGTGCACCTGGATTACAGCAACATCTCCAACATCTCCATGAAGTTTAACACCTCCTCAGTGATCCCTTTGACACCTAAGGCATGCTAAGTCCTACTGCTGCCTGCAAGTCTGCAATGATTCTCCATCCCCGGCCAGTGGGAAAGCCACCCTACCTCCGGTGGCATGCCAGGTCCTCTCACTTCCCTGACATCAGCTCTTACTCTCTCATTCAGTAAATGCAAGCCTCACCGGTCTTCTGTTTCTCCTCCCTGCCCCAGGATGCCAGCAAACATCTCAGAATTTTCCCATGGGTTTTTTCTTCTGCCTAGAACTTCCTTCCTCCACATACCCACATGAAACTCTCTTACCTCTTTCATTAATTGTTACCTTCTTGATGCAGTCTACACTGATCATTCTACTTATATTGGCTATTTTCCATGCAATTTACCTCCTTCTAAAATACTTCTGGATTTATTTAGTTATTATTCTTCCATCCGTTTTCTGGCCTTAGATGAGAAACTCCTGGAATAAAGCTTATTGAGCTTAATAAAGAATGTGAAGATGGGAAGGGGGATGAAGTTCTTCCAGCAATAAAAAACTGACCTAATTTATTAAAAGTAGCAAGGGATATCACAAAAAGCAAAGGTGACATCCCCATCTTTTAGACCAGTCTCTGTTTCTTATTAACTATGAAGATATGTGAAGCCCAATCATTTCACACTCTTGGATGTTGGATTCCTCAGGAGAAAAGTAAAATATCTTGACCAGCTTATCTATAATAGCTCTTACATCTTTAAAATGTCAATGATTCTGCTGTGATCCTGTTTAATAAAATTTAGATACTTCCAAACCATTGCTATGTCATAATGGACAGCACCAATCATCACCTTAATTTATTGGCTACAGCTGGATAAGGAGTAGACTTCTGCCTTGCTAAAATGAGAGCATTCTGGCATTGAAAACTTCTTCATTCTCCACTCACTGAGGGGAATTCTTTGCTTTCTTTTGGACCCGCACACCAATACGTGACAGACTAAGAAGACACAGGAATAGACTCCATTACATATGCATGTGACTCTCCACAGTAGTTTTAATTGAGGGCATCTCACTGGTGAGGAGGGCTTTCTCTCTGAAACCATCTCAACCATGCAGCTCTATTTCAGGCCAACAAGTAGACAGACGATGATTCCTCTCAGTTCTCCTTCTAATTGCTGAGAACAATGCAGATACAACAGGAGAACAAAATACACAGATGAAAAGCCACACGAACAAACAAAGCCAAAATGGCACATATCCACATCTTCGTCAATATGTCCCTGGAATTCTTGTCCCTTTCTTCAAGCTTGTTATAACAAGAGCAAAGAATCAAATTTGGAATTCAAGGAAATGTAATTTAAAGAACTGCACAGTAATGGTGGCTCATGCTTATGCAGCACTTATGGGCCTGATATTATTCCAAAAGCCTTATGTCTATTAACTTATTTGATCTCACAAAAACCCATGAGGGAAGTATAATTACTGCCACCATTTCAAATACAAGGAAACTGGGGCACAGACAGTCTCTATAAATTGTACTGTCACACAGCCAGAGACAGAGCTTGGATTCAAACTCACACAATCTGGATCCAGTGTGTGCCCCTACTATCATGAAATGAAACTCCTCATCGCCTAAATGTGAATTTTTCTAGAGAATGCATATATAATATATATATTATACACACAGGCTTTGCAAATCATCTTTTAAAGTGTCCAGAATCATGTTTTCATAAAGTTGGTAAGGACTGAACTCTACCTTCAATTTCTCAAAAATTAAAACTCCAGAAGTGTAAGGTATGGTTTCAAGTCATTTTCTTCCTTCCCATAGCCATAACCAAGTCACTCTTGGTGTACCTCAATTTTTCTTTCTAACATAAGCAAATGGGACACCTACTTAAGATAACATATTTTTTTCTAGATACTGTACAGGCCACAAAAGCAAATCCGCTGGAACTCATTAACTTCTCAGTCCAGTATAAGGGTTATGCATGTGTCCAAATAACAGCATGGCAAGAGAGAACAGAGTAAGTACCCTGGTGAGACACAAAAAAAGTGCTACAGTGATCTAGAAGAGGAAAGGATCTACATCTGATTTGGAAGGTGAGTTCTGAGGCCTGAGCAGAATTAGGGAAGGTAGAGACTGTGGGAAGTGAACATTTTTGGTAGAGGCAATAGAATGAGCAAAGAGTGGAGGAAAGAAATAAAATAATATTCCAGGTAGAGTACCACTTGGCTAGAACATGGTCCATATGGTTAGTAGTGGAGAGGGGATGGCTAAAGTTGGCCTATATAGGGAGGCTCAGGTCCCACTATGACAGGACCTTGGATATCAAAGAAGAATTTATATGGTAAGTGTTTTCTAAATACTCACTATGGTGAACTCAAGAAATGAAAATGAAATGAAAGTAGTTTCTGTTTTGTGAATCACAACATTTCTCAACTCAATTCTGCAACAGATCCAAGAAAGCACATTGACTAACTGTGTAGAGTTTACATGTTCAAAACGTAATTTCCTATTAGGTACTATAATCAATGTCTAAATATTTATTAACCCCAGCCTACATATTATAAAAGGAGTAACACAAGTGAACAAATTAGACATCCAAATTAAACTTAGGCCTTCTAAGTCAAAGCACCCAGAGAACCTATCCATCTATCATTCACCTGTCATCCTAAACTCTGCTCATCCAGAACACAGGAAGCAGTCAGGTTTGATAAGCAAAACATATATCACCAAAGCTTATGCTCTTTCTCAAGAAAAGAACCTTTCTCAGGGACACAGTATCTTAAACATAAATGTTTAACCTGCTGGAAACTTGATGTACAAACCCCATAAGAGATCAGAACTATGAATTATAAGAAGTGTGAAGACTATTTCATTAATATTACTGCTTGCAAAGTGACTTGATAGAGCAAAGCACACAATATATGAAAATATCATCAAAATTTTCTGGTTCTACGTGATCAATGGCAACAAGTCTCACATCTTTGAGCCTGTTTCTCTGTGCTAAAAGGAAAGATTTAGTTTCCATTGTTTCTATGATGTCTAAAGCTCTAAAACTATCATTGTGATTATGCAAAATGCCATTTTTTGCATAACGCATTCAAAATATATACTATCCTAGGGTTAGAATTCCTAATGTAACTCAGTATGACCTAATAAGATGACGGTATTTAAGAAAGTTATAACATAACCCACTATATCCTCAAGATATCACAGTACCCAACAATATGAAGATCCTATATTGGATAAATCCCACTTAACAAGTAGCTTAGATTATTAAAAGATTTCAATCCAAAAGGCAGAAAATCAAAGTTTCATGGTGACAAATCATTAGCTATAGAAAACTCAACATCTAGAATAACCAATTTCCCAAAGATTTTTGAGAAGCCCAAGACTCATGTAATTGATACTAAAGTTTTTAAGTATACTTCACTAAATAGATAGGAGATATGTAGGTTCTTGATTACGACTAACATAGTCAACATGAAATGGAACCCCTTGGCAGGCGTTTAAGTTCAATATCTCCCTATTTGCATTGAAACAGAAAGATAAAAGGCACCTGGGTGCCTTAGTCATTAAGCATCTGCCTTCCGCTCAGGCTGGAGTTCCGGGCCAGAGTCCCGGGATTGAGCAGCATGGGGCTCCATGCTCAGCGGGAAGCCTGCTTCTCCCTCTCACTCCTGAGGCTTGTGTTCCCTCTCTAGCTGTGTTTCTCTCCGTCAAATAAATAAATAAAAAATCTTTAAAAAAAATAGATAAGAAGACTAAAGTAATTATTTTATGTAATGTCTTTTTTAGTATATAAACCAAAGTCTTTGCAGAATATATATATATATATATTTTTTTTTCCTCTTCTCTTTGAAAAATTATAAGAGTTATTTGAAGGGAAAAACTGTAAAAATCCAGCTTGCTTTAAGGATTACAGTCAGGAAAGATCAGCGCTGTAATACTGAATGTTGCCACTAATCATTCTTAAGATTTGCTTTGTAGGCAAGACTTAGCGTCATGTAACAATCAATAATTACTGATTCCCTCTGATCCCCAAAGAGCAAGCAATTATGACCCAGGAAGCTCCACCAAGGGATCACAAACAAATGCTAACAAGAGTTCAGTTCCACTTCCTTAGATCATTCTCTTTATTTATGGAGCTTTTATTGCATGACACCAACATATTTCATAAAACAAATACTTCCTGTTATAAGCAAAGGAAGAGGCAACGTTGGAAGTCATCAGGCTAATCACGGTCAAGTCTGTGGTTAAGGTCTCACTTCACTCTCTCCAACAACCCATCCCACGAGAAACCACAGGTCTGGGCCATGCACTCCATAACTTCGGATGCTCCGGGATACAGTCATCAGAACAGGGTGGGAGAACGGTGTGGTGAGACTAGTGGAAAAGTAATGGCAGGGTATGAATAGCAGAGTAGGGAGAAAAGCAACCCTGGGGTTAGCAAGTAAGAAAAAAAGGGAGGGAGAAGAGAGGGGAACTGGAGAAAGAAAATCATAGCAACATTTGACATGGACACAGGTACCAAAGCTAAGACTTGAGAGTCCTGGTGTCATCTGTTTGCTTCCTAATTATCTTTCTCATGGCAACTGTCATTGTCTTCTGTGTTATTCTCATCTGCCTTCCAAATGGCTATCAATAGATGGACATTTGGCTTACTTTTAAATTATGACTTGTTAAAATGAGTTATGGGAGAGAGGGTTCTTTCTCTTATTAGGGAATTACATGAATCTAAAATGCTATATTAATTTCTGCTTAGAACAGAGTTGATAAATTTCCCCTCAGGCAAGGAGAAATGGTACCTTAAGACATCTCAAACATCCAAATGCTTATCGTTGATGATTGTGTAGTAAATCAGCTCTCATCTTGTCACACCATGTTTGTGATGAAAAAAAAAAAAGCTGTTTAACTCTAGGAGGTTTTCCATTATATTTCATCATATTTTATTGGGTCAATCAGCTTATTCATATCACTCAGCCAGAGCAACGTATACCCATGTGAGCTCTGCCTGCAACTGTTATCACATATGTCTGCCTTAAATGTGGCTGCCTCATTGCTCCAATATTGATTCAGAGTCCTACTTCTGCAGTCAATCTAATATACTTGAGTTAATAACAATCAAGATGACCAAAGCATAAAAGTTTTCACATAATTCTAGGTCCATGTTAACAAATAAATGAAAACAAATATATTATGATGGTCATTATACATTTTGTAAATGACAAGCTCTCATAAATTATAACAAAAAAATCAAAGTCCCTTGTAAGTGCATATACCCAGAACAGCACTATTGGTTTTTGTTTGTGGTTTTTTTCTTTTCTTTTCTTTTCTTTTTTTTTTTTTGTAGAATTGTGACCAGTAATCCAGCTTGTAAGATTCTATTTCAAATTCATTGCAAGAGAATCTTCACTACTTTTTAAAGATACGATTCTCTACTTCTATAACAATATTTTTTCTTGTTTACCTTTTATAAGCCTTTAGCAATTAGATATGGAACTAGAGTTGGTTTTTTTTTTTTTCCAAGCATTGAAATCTTTTCCTCTACAATTTAAATGCTTTTATTTATCTAGTTTTATCTATTAAGTAATCAACAAACCATCTTCTCTTTGATTTGGAATACTATGTGTATAAATTATACCTATATAAATCCAAAGCATATATAATATTTACATTATAGATATAATATCTTTAAGCCAATTAAAAGAACTCTGATATTTGAATTACCTCAATGATTGTAAATTGTTATTCCATGAGTTTTGTGAAATGGTGAAAAAGGCTTAATTCCTTTCTTTTGGCTGGAAATGCCAGTTTGCAACAGCAAAAAGAGTTAGGTGAATGTAATTTTCATTTAGATCAAGAAGGATTCATTCCATGCCCTACCTCCAAACCATACAGATTCCATTTCATTATCCCAATCTTCCCGTAGATTATGCTTCCTTGACAAACACAATTTTAGTAACCCTCTGTCTTTTCTTCTTTTACAAGTAACGCCTTATCATTGTACCCATAAAAAATCCCATTACACCATAAATTTTGAACACTATCTTAAGAATGATAATTTATATATTCCAGGGGCACCTGGGGGGCTCAGTTGGTTAAGCATCTGTCTTTGGCTCAGCTCATGATCTTGGGGTCCTGGGATGGAGCCAGGATCGACCTGGGATCAAGGGAACTTGCTTCCCCTCTCCCGCTGCCTCTCCCCTGCTTGTGCTCTCTCACGCTCTTTCTCTTCAATGAATAGGCCAAATTTTTTAAAAAAATAATAATTATCATTCCAGCCAATTTTTATGGGGGAAAAAATTACTCCTTTTATGGCACTAGGGTTCAAGAAGTTGTAAAGTTCTATATCAATCTAAGACAAACCAAATTAATTCACGTTTTAAGACTGCTTATAACTTATTCCTAGGACTGTTGACACTCATGAATACATGTAAAAATGTACCCTGCTAGAGAGGAGGGAAAAGAAAGAAGTTAATACTTCTTAAAAAAAAAAAGATTTATTTATTTGGGAGAGAGAGAGAGCACATGTGCATGAGTGAGCAGGAAGAGGGGCAAAAGGAGACGGAGAGAGAGAATCTCAAACAGACTCCCCACTGAGCATGGAGCCTGATGTGGGGTGGATCTCACAACCCAGAGATCATGACCTGAGCCAAAACCAAGAGTCAGATGTTCAGCTGACTGAGGCACCCAGGTGCCCCAAGAAGTTAATAATTCTTAAACTCTGTACTAATATGAGGTATTTGTCTCACATAGAGTAACTTATCTTGCCCTTAATATGATATTTTGAGAGTTTTAAGAATTAATTATCCCCATTTCTTTATATGTAAATTCTAAATCTCATATGGTGAAATGATTTGCTTAAGCTCATATCTCGCTAGTAAGAGGGAGAGCTTGGACTTGATGTCAAGTTTCCAGTACAATTTCCACTTACTATGATGACTCTTCAACTCTCACCTTAGTTCTAAGTTTTTCATAAATTTAACCAAACTCCTATATAAACTTACTCTCTAAACCATTATAAGATAACTCTGTTGAGATCAAATGAGGAAAAGAATAAAGTAAAGAAGAGAATCAAAAAGCAGAATGAGGGAGAAAATTGGTATTGGTTTCATATTTACTATGGTTTAGTCCTAAGAGTTGGTATTTTCCAATTACCTCATTTAATCCTCCAAACAGGTCCAAGAGATGCAATCTACTATCCTCGAATTTAAAAGAGGAAACAGATTCAAAGGGATGCTCTAACTTGCTGGAGGCCATGGGAAAGGCAGGTAAGATTAAAACTCAACTCTCCCCAACTGGAAAGCTAATGCTCTGAGACAAGAAACCGAGAGAATCAGAGCTGCAAGAGGCCTGAGAGGTAAATATATTTAATAAGTTGCTTGAAACACGAGTCTTCCTCAAATGTGTTACTGCTTAAATATTTCCATGTAGAAGAAGCTAAATTCATTCTGAATATACATTCCATTTGGAATAACTTTGACTGTGAAAAGATTCTCCCATATACCATGTTGTTGGGAGAGGCATGTCCATTCAAACTCTGCTCCAGAGGGATGTCCTGTACTCGTCAAAATTAGGCATGTAAAAGTCTCTTCTCTAAAGGGAATGTCTGAGGTGCAGTGAGAGAATTTCTTAATTAGGATTTACATAATGAACAGGAAAAGGAAAGTCATCTAGATTAAGATGATACATACTGTTTGAATAAAAATGCTAAAGACAGTTTGGAAAAGCAAAGCAAAGTGTAGTGAAAACCAGGATCATTGCAGTTTCCTCTTACTACTCACATGAATTAGCTGGAGTGACCTTGGGCGAGTTACTTCACTTTTCCTGATTTTAACTTCCTCACTTCGGAAGTCACTCAGATAATCTCAACATATGTTCAACAAGTAGGATTCTATGATTCCAGAGTATCAATTATATTATTTGCAAACAATCTTGGAATGCTTACACACATACACACACAAAACAGTGGATTAAATTCACTGCAACAAAGATGGCAAAAAGGTTTGAGGTGATGAGGATTAACTTTATTACCTTCTCCTCAACCACTCTTCATTTGAAGGGTACATGAACTGAAGTTTTCATTCATTTTGAGAACTGATATCTTAATGGCAGATGCTAGCCTTTCTCTGGGTAGTGAAACTAAAAATCCTTGGGTGAGTTTTAATATTCTTGTTCTATAAACCAAAACAATAAATGAAAAATATGACCAAGAAATAAAAACAAAAAATATTTATAGCTGCTTCAGCTTTCTGGAATCTGAAAATAATCTTACTATATTTATATGCTAGAAGAATTATATATATATATATATTTCATTTTAAAATGCTCCTAGAGACTAGACAGAGACTACTTTCTCAATCGCTTCAATGTTTTGCTTAAAGAGTGTCTTACAGGCCAAACATGAGTCACCCCAAATTACCCACCTTGTTGGTAGCACAGGTGGGAAGCGGTGTGACTTTAAAAACAAAGGACATTTAAGATAAAGGCAAGGGTTCGGCATTCAACAGCTAGAGGAGAGGAATCTACCAGGGGAGGGATGGAACTGGTCATGAAAATGTGAAAAAAAACAAAGGTAAAGAGAAGAAATGCTGAATTCAGAGAGTTATATGTATAGTTAAGTAAAGAGATATCGCAAGTGGACTCCAACTGGGCAACTAGATTCTTCAAATTTATAGAGACCATAAACTCTATGAGGGCAAGAGCTTTTACTGTTTTTTCATTGCCATAAGGTCCATCTAGAAGAGTGCCTGCAGCATAGAAGGTGCTTAATATGTATTCATTGAATGAAGAGAAAGAGGAAATAACCGAAGAAAATCATTATAAAAATAATAAAAACGGGGGTGCCTAGGTGGCTCAGTGGGTTAAAGCCTCTGCCTTCGGCTCAGGTCATGATCTCAGGGTCCTGGGATGGAGGCCCGCATCGGGCTCTCTGCTCAGCAGGGAGCCTGCTTCCTCCTCCTCTCTCTCTGCTTGCCTCTCTGCCTGCCTGTGATCTCTTTCTCTGTCAAATAAATAAATAAAATCTTAAAAAAAAATAATAAAAATGGAAACATGGTCATAAGAGTGGACATGGTGCAGCTTACAGCAGACTAGAAAGCTTGAACAGATTCTGGAGACCGGAGCTGTGTTCTAGTCCTCCGTGGCTCTGAGCTCAACTTTCAAGAAGTCATAACCTTTTTATGCCTCAGTTTCTCAGTCTATAAAATACCTCTTTCTTTATACTTTAAAAGGATCCTATGAGGTGATAGTAAAAGGAAAGAGTAAGGAGGAAGAGCAGAGATCTGTGGTTTGGGACATAATGACTTTCCAGGAAAGCAGAACGCTGATTTGTACAAACATGTAAAAGAGTCAGTGGAGAAACAGGTGTGAATCATACTAAGGACAAAAAGAGGGAGTGATCCAAAGAGGGACAAAAGTTTGAATGCTGTGCCAATAAGAAACCAGTATATTGTTCTAGAGACATATTCATATATGTGTGTTTGTAATATGTGTAATACCATTCAGTATTAAGATGCACTAAAGTAAGTGAATAGATCAGTGAAGATGCTTGAGTATTTAGAACGCAATGAAATATTGATAAATAAAGCCAAAGTGGCATCATTGGAAAAATACAGGAGGATTCAAGAGATAACCTGGTGGGCGGGAAGGCGGAGGAAGGAAGAAAACCCATCCAGGGATCATCGAGGAATAAGGAGGCACAGGGAGGGCAGTGTAGGGAAGAGGTGAGCCACAGAGCCATCTGTTCTACGTCAGCAGAGAGCCCTAGCTGGAAAACCCGGTCTGTTTTGAACAGCAAGCTAAACACTGTATGCAAGACCAAATAAAAAGGGAAAAGACAAGCACTACTGACAATTTAATAAAAGCAAAACAAGAAGGCGGGAAGGAAATTGATTTTTAATAGTATGAACTATATATGCTTGACCTATGGTCCCAGCTGACAAACGTCCATTGGATGCCACTGAAACCACCAGAGTTGGTCTCCGGTCTCTGGACCAGGGAAAAGCCGACGGGAGAAAAGATCCACGTGCAGGTTTAAATTCTTGGGGACGGGACACTCCTCTATTTTCTACTATTTTGGATTTCACTAAACCTTTTGGAATGTTGCATTTTCATAAAAGAATGTCACTAAATCTTTCAGAGCCTGGGTTTCTTCCTCACCAGTGAATTTATCAAATTATTTGGGTTCAATCGAGGATCTTTCACTTTCTCCCCATTTTTAATGTCTTGGGCTTTACATAAGTTTGGTTAAAATGGAGAAAAGTTATCTGAAATCATCACTCTGAAATACCTACAAGTACACTTGCAAGGACCTAGAAGATTTTCTTGGACTTCAAATAAATGCCGCTTTTAAACTGAAAGGAAGAAATCCTTTGGTATATTCAATTAATCACATTGGGCTTTTGCAGATGGTGGCAATTCGTATTGTCACTGTGGTAATAACAATGGTTTGCCATGCAACCCAGTACAAAGAGATTTAAGACAAAGCAAAAGAAATCTGGCCTAAGATGAAAATACTAATACACCCTTACTCTACACAGTGTGTGGTCAAACAGGTTCTCCCATCCAGAAATATATTTTCTTCCAAAATGGCACTATGGTTCCCTGCGACAATTTCATTAATCAGCTCTTTTTGTAATAACCTAAGCTGGCAATCTCCCAAAGTCAGTTCTTCCCATGTAAATAGAAGTTAAGAAAAAGTTTAAAGCCCAGTCAAAGAAAACAAATTAATGGTTCAAGTATTATGTGCCCCAGTGAGAAATAAAAACTTAACTATTACCATGACATATAAAGATAAAATAGTGGGAAACCACTAACCACACACAGAAAAACTTCAAATTTAAAAAAAAATGTATGCATATATTTCCAACTCTGTATTAGATCTCTTGAGTTCTAGACATATGCACAGATTAATCTGGTGAAAACATGAAATTATATTACCTTATGAGAGAAATGCCCATTTTAGAAAAGCTGATGTAACCACTATTCCTATAGGCAACTGCAAATGTTATATATTGCCTTTTATTACAATAAAGACAAAGAATGTTTTAATTTTAAAAGAATCAGTGGGAAGGGGAGTAATTCCAGTGTTTATAGAATAAAAGCCTAATAGTAGAAGGTAGATTGGTTGGGGAATAACAGAGCAGACACAATTACTAGGACTGTCTCTTTTCTACTCTCTCAGGCTCCAGGATAAAGAAGAATCAATTAGCCCTCCACAGATCATGACCTTGAAGGCTACTGCTCTGTGCATAATATGCTGAATACACTCAGACAGATAGGAAAGGGAAACTATCCTCTTGAAACCGCTGAGGAGCGCACTTCAGACAGGATAATGTCATCTTCAGATGTGTACCATCATAGCGTGGCTCACATCAAAAACACCCATAAGGAAAGGAAGGCTCTGATTCTTCCTGTGACTAAGCAGTACTTTCTGAGTTGAAGGGAAAAAAAGTGAATGAGGTTACAAAATGACAGTCTGATTCCAACCTTTTTTTTTTTTGCTTTGCTTTTCCTTCCCTAATGGTTACAAGCTTTTTAAACAAAGCCACCACCTAAAGGAGTGTCAGAAAACTCTCCTGCCCACCCCCAAGAGACTCATAATTTTTAGGATATTTGTGTCTTTGTTGTTTTCAGGCACTAGGCCAAAAAAATTAACAGAGTATTCCACACAGAAAACCCATAGGCTGTAAAGTGTTAAGCGCCGTCTACCCCTAACTTTTCAGGAGAAAACTACTGCCCATACTGCTTTTCCAGGCTGATCTCCAAAGTACTTCAAAATGCCGCAGCTGTGTCTCTGGCCAGAACTGGCCACTGCGATGCTTTTAGGCAGCAGTAAATCTTTTCCACTCAATGCAAATGCCAGAAAATCAATGCTCAAGCTTGAATATAACGAGGAGAGAAGCTATATGGAATGCATACCCTGTGAAAACACTCAGTAGAAGAATTTACCTTAAAAGATAATTTCTCAGAAAATCACAACATTACTTTTTGACATGGTCGTAGATCAGTAACTGGGTGGTTCTTTGTTTGCTTCCCCAATCCTCCCCAAAGGTGACAAAATTATAGACTTTACTTGAAGAGTTTTTTTTTTCCCCCACAGGGTCCTCCTCGTTTTTCTGGACAACTAAACCTCTTCAGGCACATTTTAACTAAAGACAAGTTTCAAGCGATAAAGACAAAGAAGTAACTTTGTCTTCACGGTGAATTTTGCTTCTCTTTGCAGGATCTGTACTTGCTTTTTATAGCTTGTCATTTCATCTGGGTATTATTTCCCGGTCACTTTGCCAGGTGGGAAGAGGTAGCGAATGCCGTGATGTCTGTCAGACCTTTAATGATGCTTCAGGGATTTGATAAAGATACAAAGCAATGTCTGCAGAAAGGAGGTTCCTTCCTAATTACACCTGGAAAACAAGCCTCTCTCTCTCTTTTTTCATCTTTGCCACTGAAAGTGCTGTGTAGGGAACGATCTTGAATCACAAGAACAAATCAAGTTTTCTATGTTTCCCTTCCGCACAGCTCTCCCTCATTCAGAACATAATGTCTGGAAAAGATATTCTTTATTCCTCTTTAGCATCAGAAGGGGTGCGTGAAACTCTTAAGAGAATTTACACACGTTATTAAGAACTAAATCTTCTCACCTTTTACTTTTTTCTACTAAGGGAATATTCCTATATGGTAGAAAGTGCTAGAAGATAGAGAACCAAAAATAAATCAGAAATATTTAGCAAAAGGAAGCTGGAGGAAACTCCTCCCTCTCTTCTGATGCTTGGAGCAATCTGACTAGTCATGGTTTCATCCCTGCAAACTTTCCATTGTAGGAGCACTGCAGCGACCCCGTCGCGACAGCGGCACATTGTTCTGTATTTTAAGAGCGTGCGCTGTCCTCACTCACGGGTTATTAAACTGCGGGGCTGCAGCCTGACGGGCAAAAAGGATGCGTCTGGGGAAAAAAAAAACAAAAAAACACAACAAAACGATGTACCTTCCTAATGGATCTTGTACTTTTTAATGACTGCCAAGGAAGCTCTTTAAACATTTGATTACAGAAGACAAAAGTAATTTGGAAAAATCTCTTCATGCAGACTTTGGACTGCGTCCTGAACAAAATAAAGCTGTCCCTCATCAGTGCTCATCAGTAGCCAAAACTCCAATCTGGGCAGGACAGCAAGAGCCCGCTGCTGCCCGCTGAGCTGTGAACACGGTGAAGGCACTGTCAGGAAGAACCAATTAAAAGAGAAAGAGCAGTGAAGGGAACTGGAAGAAGGGATGGAGGCTGATACAGGCGGCATGGGGCTGCTGGGAGGAGGAAGGTGACAGGAGGGTGAGGAGCGGTGCATGGGAACAAGACAGATGAGAAACCACACTTGCCACTCTATGGAAGTCACGCTCATATAAAACATAAAGGATGCTCTGATGTCTTAATTTTTTTTGAAGTGTTAGAAATCAATGGAATTGCAGTGACAGGCAAGCATGACTCGCAGACGCTCAAGTTGTGGGTGCCCCCCACCCCAGCCCGTGAACGATCCGGCTGGAGGGAACGCTGCCTCGTATCAGCAGTTTGCAAGATCATTTTACTCATCTCCTCAAGGCCACCCCAAGCGTTCCAGTCACATGATGTGCTTCAACAAAACCATGCAATTAAAACAGAAGACAAGAAAATAGCTCCCTGCGCGCTAGAGAACGCAGTTTAGCGCCTCAAGCCCACCCCTTTTCATTATTTATCACCTCTCTTGCTCTACTTACAAAGTTTAGGAGCAGTTTGGAGATTAGTTTCTGTCGTTTGTGGCTGAGTTGCTGACTTGGGTGTTCTCACCTCAGGGTTCCGTGTGGGGAAAGGGAAGGACGGTGCAGTGGATGGCAGGAAAGAAAAAGCAAAAATACGATTCTTCGGGGTAGGTACTGCTGCGGGCTGGGAGGCTTTGTCAACTCGCAGTGTAACTTGAACCTCAGTTTCAGCTGGAGCCCTAGAGACAGGTGAAGTGTACGCCTCAGATGCTACCCACACAGCTGAGGCAGCAGTTGGATCCAGAGAAATAATAGGGTCCTGGCCTAACCCCCCAGGGTCAAGGTGAGTAGGAGAGTCATACTCAAATATCTTGTCCACGAATACCCACTTGAGGCCGGCAATGCAGAGGCAGAGGCTGACAAGACAAGCCAGGATGGGGACAATGCAGATTTTCTCTGAGTTGAGGCAACCTCTCAGGCGCTCGGCTTCCAGGCAGACACAGCAGGGGACTGCCAGGCCCACCAGTCCGGGGCTTCTCCCATCTTCAGTCTGGGTCTCTGGCATGTCTTCTGCCGCCGGAAGCCCGTCAAGAGATGGGTCTGCACTCAGCTGAGTGGAGGGGCTGGAGGACCTCTCGGCAGCTCCCTCGGACATGTCTGGGGAATAAATCTCCATCGGCTCACCTCCAGAAGGCCTGGCCTCTCTCATGGTCCATTACCATGCAGAGCCTCCCCCAACCAAATGATACAGCATCTTACAGGGGGAAATCGATAAGTCTTCCAAGTCCAAGGCCATTATCAAAAGCAAGAGGAGTTCAGGAGGAAGGAAGGAAGGAGGGAAAAAAAGCCTCTAGCAACTACCAAATAAAAGTATATCGTAATTCCCGTGACTGCTGTTTCTGGGCCACTTTTGCAGTTCTCTCAAATGCTTCTCCAAACCATCCCGGCTGGTCAAGAGGACCGGGGGGCAAAACAGAAACCGAGCCGACCGTTGGTCGATTAAGTAAACCAGTAGCCCAAACTGAAAGGCATGTTTCTCACCTCGAGCATCTGAAGCTGGTGTCTGCTTAGATGGAGAAAACAACTGTCATGCAGGAGAAGTAAAAGCAAAAGCAGGACCAGCGGCGGCGGCGGGGGCGGCAGCAGCGGCGGCGGCAGGAGCGGCAGCAGCGACAGTAGCAACAGCATCCTGTTGTGTTAACGCGACAGCTGAAAGAGGCTGAATCATTACAGAGCAGCAGGTGCCTGCCCTCGGAGCATCACTGCAAACAGGATCATCGCAGAGGGATCTGAAGGGAAGAGTGCGGCCCGGAGGGGCGGAGGGGCGGTGACTCCCCTCCCCGCCCTGCCTCCACCCCCACCCCCCAACCACTCCTCTTTGTCCTCCTCGAGCGCTCATTCACTTTCTTCCTTTGCGGCGCTGCCCCGCTTCATAGTCTCTCTTCCTTTCCCCTCCTCATCCAAAGACGTTCTCTCTCTCCCTCGCTCTCTGTCCCTCCCTCCCTCCCCCTCTCTCTCTCTCTCTCTCTCTCTCCTCCCTCCTCCCTCTGTCCGCACTCCAGGGCCGCCGGCTGGTCTGAGTAAAATCAGTATACCCAGCAACTGCCGGACTGCCAGTGACTTCCTATTTTATCCAATTAGAAGGAATAAAGGCCATCAAATCAAAGAGAAACAGGCAGGCACCAGTTAAGCTCCGTCCCCATGGCCCCCACTCCTTTTCTTGCCTTTCTCTTTTTCTCTCTGCAAAAAAGCGGCCCCCGTTTCCCACCCCCACCTTGCTAGCTTTCAATCTTGCTGGGGCTCTTTCCTTCACCCACCTTGGGTCAGAAAAAGCCCGCGATGATGCTAGCAATCTAACAAAGCTGGGATGGGGCGGGGGATGTAGGTGGGACCTTATGGGTTGGACCTGAGGCTTGGCAAAGTCTGATATCTGATTCCTCCCCAGAGAGGTAAGCTTTTCAACAGCAATTTCTTCTTGCCTGCCGCTGAGAGATAGCATTCCTTCCCCTGCCCTCTAATAAGTTCTGTTCACCAAGAAGACTGCTATTACCTGGTTTTCAACCAACAGAACATTTTTTTCAAACCATGGACAGCTCTGCCTTCAGCCCTATTCCCCTCAATCCTGCAAGACTTTACAATACGCAGGGTGAAATGCAGAGACTATCTATGCTGGACAAGGGGTACGAGGCGAGGGGAGAGGTGTTCATGTGTCCCCACTCTGGTCCTATTTAAAGTTCCATTTCCTTTTCCCACCCGCAGCAGTCCTAGACCAATGTCAAGCTAATAAGAAACACTGGTGAACAGCGCTACCAGGGAGCAAAAGGCTACCACTTTATTTTGAAATTAGCCCTCCTTGTGACTCCGCACTGCAGAGATTTGAATTCCCTGGGCGCTGTAATATATACCACATGTCCTCAGCTAGAACCACACTGCAAGTATTAAGGAGAGTTTTCCATAAGAGCATGCCTTTTGGGCTAGGTTTCAGTAGTTTTACCTTACAGATAGTTTCAACGCAGGTCCCCCCTCTCCTCCCCTTTAAAACAGCAGCCATTAAAAGCCTGGAAGAAATGCTGTCTTTCAAAGGGAGTACAAGATTCCCTGAACCTTCCGTTCTTGTGTGTTCAGTTCACACTGTATGCGTCTGAACCTTTAATCCATGCTTTACTATGACTACACACCCAAATGGTTTCCAAGGAACCATTTTGCTCACCTATGTCAATAAGAGTCTTAAAATCGCTCTCTAAATCTATACTACACAACCATCCTAGGAGTCCCAGAAGCAATAAATTTAGAGCTCAAGTCCTGAGAAATTCTGCTTTAAGCACATTATATTTTGTGCATCACAATCTCCACTGCTCTGAAATAGTTTTAAGTTTTAAGTGGGCATGCAACAAAAATATTGTCATTTTGGGGGCGCATGGGTGGTCCAGTCCTTAAGCGCCTGCCTTTGGCTCAGGTCATGATCCCGGAGACCCAGGATCGAGCCCCGGCACTGGCCTCCCTGCTCGGCAGGAAGCCTGCTTCTCCCTCTCTCACTCCCCCCGCTTGTGTTCCCTCTCTCGCTGTTTTTCTCCCTGTCACATAAAAAAAAAAAAAAAAAAAAAAAAACTTAAAAAAAAAAAGGGTATCATCATGTCTTTCAAAATGAAATTGGCTCATGATTATAAATGATTTAAAGGCCATTAAATCTCAAAATGTGTTTGCAGTAACAACAACTACAAAAGCCTGAAACGATGTGCCTAATTGTAATTATGACTGTGACAAGTTATGGGCAAAATGACTTATTCTCTATATAACCTGCCCTTCTATACCAATAATCAGTATTTAAAAGTAATACTTAAAATAAGATCCTGTGCCTGCTTTCTACCTTTAACTATTTTATTTTTTAAATTAATTTGTTTATTTTAGAGAAGGGAGAAAGAGCACGAGCGAGGGGGAGGGGAGACTCTCGAGTGGGTTCCACAGCCAGTGGGGAGTCCAATGCGAGGCTGGATCTCAGGACCCTGAGACCATGACCTGAGCTGAAACCAAGGGTCAGATGTTCACCTGGCTGAACCCATCAGGCTTCCCATTAGCTATCTGATTCTAAAGCACTGAGGGTTTTCTTAAATATTCTAACAACGGACATGAAATTTCATATCACAGGAAACCTGTACGCTGGCATTTACAGCATTCATACTGAGAGGTAGTAACGTTCTAATAATCAATATTCATGTAAATATTCAAAACCAATATAAGCGAAGTAAATGTTTATGCTAAATTGGGGTCCTTTATAATTCCTTTACAGATCACCCAGTCTAAAAACATGGTCCCTACCTCATCACTTCTGCCCAAACCAACATCACACTCAAATCTAATACACTGGCATTCACGTCAATCATCTAGGTTTCAAAGGTCAAAATGGAGTTCAGGCAGCCCAAGTTGGGCAGGTAAAAGAAGACACCCAAAACAGTAACCGAGAGTTAAAAAAAACAGTGGTTCTCAGCTTGTACCAACTGATTATTAATTATTAAAAAAAAAAAAATCCCCCACAGCGGTAAAGACGTGAGGAAAGGTGGCGTGAATCAGTTAGGGATGAGAATTTCCCCCGGATGAAAACACAGCTATTTGGAGTAAGAATTGCAAGGATATACCACTTTAACCCTTCAGGCTCCACCCCAGGAAAGCCCCAGGAGCACCCATATTTCTGCGTCCCCCTTTTTTTTTTTTTTTAAAGATATTATTTATTTGACAGAGAGAAACACAGCAAGAGAGGGAACACAAGCAGGGGGAGCGAGAGAGGGAGAAGCAGGTTCCCGAGGGAGAAGCAGGTTCCCGCCGAGCAGGGAGCCCAATGTGGGACTCGATCCCAGGTCTCCGGGATTATGACCTGAGCCGAAGGCCGTGGCTTAACCAACTGAGCCACCCAGGCGCCCCTCTGTGTCCCTTTAAAAAATTAACATGAGCCAGAATTTTGCCACCTTTTAAAAATCACATTACTACCTTGTTCATCACAACAAAGCTACATTCATAGAGCTCCATCTTTGTGTTAGGCACTGTGCTAGGTTGTTAATATATATTATTCCTTATTGTTACTAATCCTGTACAGTACACATTATCTTCAAAAAGAAAGGAAGAGGGGCGCCTGGGTGGTGGCTCAGCTGGTTAAGCCACGGCCTTCAGCTCAGGTCATGATCCCGGAGTCCCAGGATTGAGTCCCACACTAGGCTCCCTGCTCCATGGGGAGTCTGCTTCTCCCTCTGACCCTCTCCCCTCTCATGCTCTCTCACTCTCTCTCTCTCTCAAGTAAATAAATAAAATCTTAAAGAGAAAGAAAGAAAGAGAGAGACTCAGGCAGCTTAAGTAATTTAGCCACGGACACAAAGCTATTAAGTGATAGGGCCAAGATCTGAACAAAAGTCGGACTCATGCTATTTCTGCTGAAAAATACTCCTTTTCTTTTTAATCACGATAATGCATCCGATTCTATGTTGCTAACCTATCACTTCAATGGGAGAATAAGGGATCCGAAAGTGTGAAAATGAAAAAGGCTTTGTAAATAAACTTAAAGGTGCCTCATTGCCAAAATAAGAGCTTTCTAAAATTTTGCCTGGTGATACCCGGAAGTTATAAGGATCAAGCAGAGGCTATTTAGATGTAACCTACTTATAATGGAAATTGAAGGAGCTCCTCCAGAGTCTCAGTTCCAGCATTTTCTCTAGAGAGCTCCCTCAGTTACGGACTTCTGTGAAACAGCAGTGGTTGTATTCTAGCTGATGAGTCTGCGGGCTGGCTCGGTTCAGCCGAGTGGCTCCTCTGCTCCACTTGCTACAGGCTGGGGCTGTGATCAGCTGGGGTACAACTAGCCTAAAATACTGAAGAGGGCACTCTCGTGACTGGCAGCTGATGCCGGACTTCCACGGGGAGCTTAGCTGGGAGCTCAGTGGCGATTACGGGAGGGTGCACCAACCTAGGGCCCCTCCCTGTGGCTTGGGCTTCTCACAGCATGGCGGCTGGATTCTGAAGCATTCCAAGAAGGAGGAAGCACAAGCTGCTAGGCCCCCTGAGCACTCAATCTGGAGGCTACATGGGTTATTTCCACTGCCTTCTACTGCTGAAGCAGGATGGGGATGGGGGAGGGGAATAAGCCCCGTGGGACAGTGACAGAGAATCTGCCACCATTAATTCACCCACCACAGAAGATAAGGAAGTCAATGTTAGTAAGCCCACCTGGGACAAGAGGAGATGGGGTAATATAGAATGGGATTTGGCAGAAGAAAATCAAAATACACGTGTATTTCTGATCCACTTTCATAATACTCCAGCTTCCTTCTAAGCTAGCTTCAATGAAGAAAAAAAATCCTATCATATCATCAAATATACTCAAATTCCTTTGCTACTTCAGGCTACTGGGTTCAGCATTTATTTCATCTATTTTATTATCGGAAGTATTTACCACAGCTTTGGCAGATGAAAGAGGATGGTAAATGCCAGTTTGTTTTTGACCATATTACCCAAGCTTCTTTTCTCTTTTAAATTTTTCTTTTTCTGTATTTTGGCTCTTTCATTCTGAAAATGTTTACCTCTGAAAAAGCTTACCCTTGCTCCTAAATTTGACGGATAAAAACACATAATCTACTTTGTGGTGTCTAGTATGACAATAACCAGGATAATTTTTTCTTTTTTCTTTTTTTTTTAAGATTTATTTATTTGAGGGAAAGAGAGAATGCATGGGCACAAGTTGGGGGAGGGGCAGAAGGAGAGAATCCCATGCAGAATCCCTGCTGAGTGCAGAACTCGGACCTCAGGGCTCCATCCCATGACCCAGGAGATCACGACCTGAGCCAAAACCAATAGACGCCCAACCAACTGAGCCATCCACGGCCCCCGAGATAATTTCATTTCTAAATTATAGTCACTGGAGATGACTGTGGATACAATATAATGATTTATGTATTTGCTAAGGAATTATGAAATCACAGTTTTCACAAGAAAGCTTCATGTTCTAAAGGTAACCTTAAAACCTTACTGCTTCCTCTGGAGAAGAGTACTCAAACACATGTTAGCTTCTTCCCACTCAGTTGAAAGTCATTCCCCAGGGGATCACAACTCCTCCTTGGAGACCTTCTGTGCTTCCAAGTCATGGACCCAGCATTTTCTTAACTGTACCACTACTGCGGCCCATCTTCAGTCTGTGGTATTATTTAATTATGCCACGTGTATAAAATACAATTTCTTTGAAGGCCAGGTCTATCATTATCTAGCTAACCCAAGCCTAGAGCTATCTATTCAGTACATATATTTTGTTTGGTTTTTATTTTTCAGGCTGATTTCATGGGTGCTCACAGTGTTTTCGCAGGTATTCAGTTCACTTCAGGGGACCCTTTGAAATGGAGTCACTTACTTTTCTGCCATCTTGCCCCTCCTCCCAAATGATCAGCTTGGTTTTTATTTGAAATTGAAATTGAATTATCTAGCTTATGGCCCTCTAATAAATGGGCAAACTTTTTTCATATCCATCTAATCATTCAAAATACCTTCTATACTCTTGTTCATTTTTTCAAATATTTTAGTGTTCAGTTCAGGCACATCCTTACCAAATTTTTCTAATTGTTCCTAAATATGCCTTTTGAGAATTGATCTTATTCTAGTGAAACTCTGTTACCACAACTATGTTTCCCGTTTAACCACCACGTGGTTGGAACTTGGGAATAAACCAAAACTTAACTGTTGTTCCTGTAATTCTTCTCTCTTCAACCAAACAGAAAAGTTCTCTGAAGGCAAACCAACTCCATGTACTACCTGGTGTTCTTCTACATTATTCATTATGCTAAATGGGGGTTATGAAATTCCGTCTACCCTACTGGGCAGGTGTTCTCACCCCACTCTGAAGGCAAGCAAAGACTGATTATTCTTACCCAGTGAAAATTTTCTCAGAGAAGACAATTCGACTTAATTTTAAGAATTATTTTATGAGACGCTGTATCAAATGTTTGGTATTGACCGTGGGTCAATTGCGTTCTCATTTTGTAACAGGATTGATCAATTCACGTTGGTACATTTTGTTCTTTATGAGTTGAGATCCTCAGTTACTCAGGGCATAGTACGTGACCTCAAAGAGGAGGACGTGAGAATTTTATATATAGAAAGATCGTGCTATTAAATGGGATAGTTATAATAAGTTTTCTTTACTTTGAGAGAACCTATTAGTTTCTCAGTCCCTAGAAGTAAAATCATTACAGGCAAACAGAGTTTATTTTTGATTTTATAAGTCACCTTTCTTTTAAAACTACACTGGACATGTTCTGGACGCAGTTGGAGATGGTCATACAACAGTGTGATAAATATGAGTGACTTCTCACAGCAGAATGTTTTTAGGTTATGTGAATTTTAACTCACTAACCAAGAGAAATGACTCTGGGACACTCATCATGGTTTCAGCTTCTTCAACATTTAATTTTTAAAGGAAAATACGTTCTACCTGACCAGATTGACTACTGGACTGCACTAAAATAATGAGACTTCCATACATTTAGGTTGTCCCTTTGTCTACAGAAATCTCAGGAGGTCACGTGGCATTAAATCTGGCAGTTATTAATTAACTACAAACTCTGAATTGATGTTGATGACAAAACATTGCATCCCAAGGAATTCAGAGGCATGAATAAAGAAACAATAAATGGGTATGTCATTGAGGGTTTCAATTCAAAAGTCGTTTTATAAGAAAATGAGCAAAGGCTTATAACTCTATCTCATTTTATATACTTAAAATAGTATTTCTCATTCTTCAATTCCATCCCATTCCCCCATTTAGAATCTACCAGAAATCTGAGCAAAGGAGGAGGGAGAAAGTGGCATTATTCTGAATCATCTGTGCTTTCCACGTGGTGTTCTTTGTTATGAAGTGGTTGATAAACTCAGTGCCTGGATGTCAATTCCAGGAGGCCAGGCACTTGGGTCTGTTCCCTTCACTGTATCCCTCCTGCCCAGAACATGCCCAGCACACAGAAGTCACTACGTGTCATTGAATCAGGTGCATTGATATGGAAACTCTCCTAAAGAGAGATGAATTAACTATGGGTACTCCAGGTAAGAGCTGTACTTGTGTGAATAAACACAAATAACGTTAAAGTGTGTGTGTACGTGTGATAGAAAGAAAGAAAATTATCCTTCCAGTGACTACTCTGATATTATATGGATGGAGAGTCGATCACAATGCCTACTAGAGCAATATATGTTGGATCAGTTACCTTGAACAAGTATCTTTGCTTGTTTCATTAATATTCACTATTCTAAGTTAAGATCACATCACAGAGCACCAGGGCTAAGAGAGAATTTTCGTTTGTTTTATCCTCAAGTCTTATGGCAAATGTAAAAAATACAAGGGTTAATGAGCACTCTTATGAGGATGTATATACTGTTATTTAAGGAAAATAATAAAGGTTCCACTTTGTTGTGATAAGAGAAATTCAACATTAGGGAGAAATATCTCTGATAATCAATGCCCATTTAATACAAAGTCAGTAAGATTTCAAACATGGAAGTAATTAAATTTGATTTACACTTAGGCATTAGCTATTTGTTTCAGTTTCTTGTCAGCTGACTCTATAAACTCATCCCCAAATCAATCCAGAAATGCACTGTATAGCACAACACATCACTTTTACAAATGCTCTGGAATTTGTTACTTTGATTTTTCCATCTTCTGCTTCAGATGGAACCTGTTGACCATAAGACGGTCCACACAGGAAGACTTATGAATTACTTATAAGACAGGACCATCCACTCAAGAGACTGAAACATCATACACAGCCTTCTGTACAATAAACCCTCACAACTCACCTGGAACCAAGGGAGTTTCAGGAAGGGAATTATCTGAAGTGCCCTACTTTTAAATAAATATAGTCCAAATTTGTAAATCTGAGTTCACCCAGAGGAAACATCTTGCAGTATGCATTTTCCTTAGAGTCTATATAATTCTCGCTCCTCGTTGCCCATCAAAATGAAAATACAAAGTTGCACCAAAGGGGAAGAAAAGGAAGAATTAAAAATATATGCAGTTGCTGGCGCTGATCTGGCATTCTGAGGGAGACACCTAACTGGAATGTTGTTTTAAGGTCATAAGCCTTATAATGCTCATAGAAGCAGAAGTGTCCTATTTAAAATCAAATGCTAGTCTCCTATTTTTCTGCTGCTTCTCGGTGCAAGGGGTGGACACTTTTTCTGCATTGTTACAATTTTTATTACTTTAAAAATATGAATTTAACAGTCATAAGATGAAAGTATCTTGTCACTTGGTCTCCAGTTCAGAATCTTCTATCATAAATCACACAATATGTTGTTAGGTTCAGATCCATTTAAGAATGACTTGTTTCTTTTCTTTCCATTTCAGAAATTATAAGGAGTGAAAGATTAGGCTTAATGCAGAGATGAACTGTAATCTCAATAATAGTTAGACCTAAATTTTTCATTTACTGAATGTTGAAGCTGAAGCAGGACTTGCCTGTGAATTTTATTTTGTCCAACAAGAAAAAAGGCCCCTGGAGGTAAAAATAATCTTCCTGGAGTCGCACCAAAATTAATTTCAGAGTCAAGACCACAATTCAGGTCTAATGCTCCTCCCCCTTTCCACCCATTTCTACAAAGGAAAGCTCTTTGGTGAGTTTCTGCCAATGTCAATACAAAGGAACAGTAGAAGAGAGGGTTTAGATGCTCTGTCACTACTGCTGTGGATTATCTCCACAGAAATATCTCACTTTGAACTTGCACTGTGACTGCTTCTACTTGAAATTTACCTGTGTTTGAAGCTCCCAGGACCACTTTGGGTCACAACTCTCCTGAATATTCAGGTCCTCTTTCTGGATATCAATATTCATATTTGAACTCATTTATATTCAACCTGATTGCATCACACTAAGGGGACACACAGGATGTGCACCGTGGAGCCTAATCACTTTCACAGAGGATAGGTCAGAGATAAAAAATCAGTTTAACAACGGCAATGTGACAATGAGCTTTATGTACACATAGAAAGGTACAGAACAGGGACTCCGGTGGATGGAAGGGAGCTCTTAGTAAGGGAGGAAAGAAGACTGTCATGTCAAAACAGGAATCATCTAATATTACTGCAATGTTTCAAAAACATATGATACGAAAAAAAAAAAACATGTGATACGAAGACAGTCAATAGCTGAGAATGGGTGAGGCAAGGTTATGGCCTCTTTTAATTTGAAGAGTCAGAAGACTGGCACAGGGAAGGAGTGATTGTCAGGAATAGGAGAAAGAAGGCTGCTGCTAATGGAGTTAATTCTGAAATATGATGCCTAGAAAATCCCAGGTCCAAATACGATGACTCAGTCCAGTGAAATCTATATTCTGTTTGTTGGCATAATCCATCACTTACATATTCTTTTGAAGATTGTAATAAAACACATGTATGAGGCAGAGTGGGATATGTGGGAGTAAAATGCATGCCATGTATGCAGCTTACTTGAAAGGGCATCAAAAATAAGAGTAGATGGACAGATAAAAATGAGCACTGGCTAAAAGCAAATACAGCAAATGTTACCTGTAGAATCTAAACAATGGGCATAACTTGTTTACAATGCACTGTATGTTTGAAAATTCTGTAATAAAATGTGGACAAATTTTTTGAAGATTTTTTCATGGCTATCTCTGGCCAGCACATATGATAGAGAACCCAACTTAATACACTGTAGTAAGTTTTATTATAAAAACTCATAGCCTATGCCAAACAAACAACATAACCAATTCCACATTCATTAACCTGCACTTGATTACCTCCCTTCCTCTACTGCATGTACCCTCCCTGCCCACCTCGCCTGACCACTCTTACTTTAAGGAACTGATTTCTAAAATGGAGCTCAAAATTATATCAAAAATACAAGAAGCCTGTCATTTTAACTATTATCTAATGTCAATGAAGTATCTTTATATAGATTGCTGCAGCTGCTGCAGAAAATCTAGAGCTTTTCCTAACCCCTCCCCTATACCATTTATTTACCGAGAAGGGATTTTTCTTAATGCTATCCTGCAGTCACTGGGGGGATCGGACCATCTATGAATAATGTGACGAGAGAAACTGTAAAGTTCACTTTACTGACAATCAGAAAGGTTAGACAATAAGCATCATTTTGTTGGAAAAACAGAAATAGAATCCTTTAATTGTGGATGATACTTGCATTCTGAACATATCTTTTTCAATGGCCAAATGGTTAGGAGACCCTCTAAGGCCAAGGGCTCTGATGTGAGGGGTGAGCTTCTGCACCACTGTATTTCCTACTCAGTTATGCAGACAGATATTTTATAAAACTGTTTAATATTTATGATGCAGTACAAAGTCCCTCTAAAAGCATCCATATTTAACTAAATCATGTCAGTGACAGCAAGAGGCACGCAGAGTAATTCCACCTAGCAGGAAAGTACTTCTTTTACATATCACTGTCTGCCATGCAGAGAGTTTCAACCATATGCTGTTTCTACCCCCACCTTGCCTCCCATAAGAAGGAAAAGGCTTTTAAGGAGCCTTCTCAAATGAAACATAAATCTTCTGAAGAATTTCTCAAAAAGTCTTCCCTGAGGCTTTGCTAGCACCTGTCACTAGAGGGGACACCAATAACCCACCCTGAGCTTGAGTCTCCTGCACCCCAGGTCACCTACCTGGGTTTAACCTAGTCTTTGCTTCTATCACGTCCTTCCAAATGTTTACTGCTGCCATCTACCACTGACTGTGTCCAAGGCATCCAAAAAGTTAAATACAAAAGGATATCCAAAAGGTATCCACATATGCCTAGATCCCCTCTATTCTTCCCTTTTACCTGCAAAAAGATGCCAAGGAAAAAGTTTTCAATGGGTATATTTAAAGTTCAATTATTGGTAATCATTCAGAGGTTTAAAACCAAAGAATCTATTGAGATAAATACCACTATTTTTAACAGTTTTCCAAGGTCCCTAAGCTTTTGGTGATGCGAATGAACAGTAGAGAGAAGTAGCAGAAATTAAAAAAAAAAAAAAAAAAAAAAAGAGTACAATGAGAAGGTAAGACATTTTTAGGCATATCCAGGCTCAGAGCTAGCTGTACTCCTGAAGGCAGGAGGTTTAAAATAACCTATGGAGGAACCTATGAGGAAAAATATGGGTTGAATGGGTATAAAAATAATTATTTTAGTGAACTGTATGCTGTCAAAAACCCAGAGCTAAATGCTTGAGTTGCCCAACTCAAAATGAGATGATATTACTATACAGCCAACATACAGCAACTGATTTGAAAATTTTTGCTGTTCAGCATTTAAACTAACTTCATTTCACAGTCTGGAAGGTAAAAATGAAAAACCTTAAGATGACCTGCTTTTCAAAAGCAGTAGATTTCAGATTTTGAGGTCGCGTATTATATCTGATCAAAAATAACTATCATTTCTAAAGACCAAAGATGTACATTAATTTGTCTTGCTATCCAACTGCCCATCCATCCAAAAAATGTCCACTAAGTGGCTGGTTCTGTCCTTGGTGTTGTGCTGGAGTTTACAGATGTGGTAGCAGGAAGGGAAAAGACGTTTCAGCTACCATCTCTTTTCTCTGAAGTGGGGTTATCTGCCGAGAATGAAGGCATGATTCAAACTTTGAGAGTGCTAAGATCTCAGTCCCAGAAAAGCAGAAGGGAATGTTGACTCTGAAAAACAGAGGCAGGACAAGCACTGTGCCCAGCAGCCTCCATACACCAGTCCTTCCTTATTTATCATCCTCACTATGGGACCCTTATTTCTCCTCTTGAGAATTATATTTTGAAAGTGCACCGATGGAAGAAGACTTAAACAAAAAGTTCACCAGTAACAAAATAAATAGCTTTTCTGCTGAGCCCTATTGTTCTTGGACCCAAGAGAAGAGAACAAGAACATGATAAAGACACAGTATTTACTCCTCAGATCAGGGCACTTTTTTCCCAACAAAAGAATCTAATTTGCAAGTTTAGGTGGTCCACTTGATCATGCTATGTGGCTGAACTCTGGCCATGATGAAACCAAGCCACTTAAATAATACTGTCAGTAGGTACATGAATCAAAAAGTTTCAGTATACTGAACAGCGTGATGCCCCTCTGTGGCATATTTCTTCTACTATGAACATGATCACTGAGAGAGGAAGACATGCCATGCCGTAAACCCAGAGTTTTAGCAGGAAAATTGAATTTCTTTTGATTCTTTTTTTTTTTTAAGGAATGAAATTAGTATCTAAAAACACTGAGCAATTATAGCAAGTTAAAAATTATTCATATTAAAGTGAAAAGGGAAGGTTTGGTCTTCAGTTAATGCCTCTTCTGCTACAGGCTTCACATGTATTTTTTTTTTTTTAATGTGTGCCTTTTCTCAATTTTTCCAGATACATTTTAGGTTCATCCTGTCCTTCCTGCCGTTGGTAACTTCGCTGAGCAGGTGCCTACTACATGCCAGGCCCTACTCAAGACCATGAGAATAAGAGGAAGATGGCAACGGTTCCAGGTTCCATAGTGTCACATTCTAAGGGAGAACCCAGATTTTCTAACCCCAGCCTGGCACAAATGCAAATACGTCAGAGGTGAGGGTCCATGTCTTCTCGTGGATTCTATTTGTGTTGTAGACATATTCTGGAAACACTGTTTATTGCTTATGCACCTCTAATTATCTGAGATTTTTCTTCACTCAGTATCCAGTTACAAAAATATTTTCTTCTGACACTGTTTTGTTTTGACTAATGATAGAAGAATGCAGGGACTTGATTCTGGAAAGCACTTTGCCTAAGCAGGAACACTTTGAGAGTATTGGACAATTAGAGGCAGAAAAACATAATCCACTATTTCAATCTTCCGTATCCATCAAAACAAAGCACCCATCAAAACAGACAATGCTATAGTAGTTACTTGATGATAAGTTGATTTTTTTAGATGTTACTGACTTGTTTCTGGTGGGTGGACTAAAATACATAAGTCGCATAAAATACTAATATATCTTATTATTATCTTCTTGGCGAATTAAAGACTTCTTATTTACCAATGATGAAAATGCACAGTTGTAAAATAGGATTAGCCAAATTTTATGAATCATTAAGGAAATGTTTTAATTTCACAGAAGTCCTGACATTTCAAAGTAGAAAAAAACTGTACTTAAAATCAAAAAGAAAAAATTATACTAGAGCTGATGATTTAATTTAAAAACTGGCTGATTGTAGAAACCAGTTTAATCAGTAAGGAAGTTCAACATGGTTCAAATAACATTTTGGCTAACATTAGTTCTAGTAACTAGCTAGACTCTACAAAATCCCTGACATGCTAAAAGCTAAAGATGACCAAAGTAAGTATCACTATTAGTTACAAGTCATCATACTCATAAGTACATGAGGCATTCAGATCAAAACTGATTGTAATTAAAGAAACTGACAATAAAATGAAGAGGATTAACATCGTTTCTCTACTAGAAATATGATTTTTTTCTTCTTTCAATTAATTCTGATGTAAATATACAAGGGTCTTGAGTGCCCTGCTCCTCATTCGACATCTATATCGATTCGCATTTTTTGTCCATACAACATAATTTTAATGCTTAAAAGTCATTCTG
The DNA here is from genome assembly GCA_004023965.1 of Spilogale gracilis. Taxonomy (NCBI): domain Eukaryota; kingdom Metazoa; phylum Chordata; class Mammalia; order Carnivora; family Mephitidae; genus Spilogale; species Spilogale gracilis. The sequence goes on from PITA01000588.1 coordinate 204,294, forward strand.
TGAACATCCAATGATGGCATGTCTGATAAAGCAAAGGATACATGCTGGGGTGAACCTTTCTTACTTTACATTAACATTGTCTGAAGCTGCCATCTTAAAGAATATTGCTAAAGAAGTTTCACTTTTAAAAATTGGTTTCTCTTATTTAAATACTAGTATCTCAGGGCGCCTGGGTGGCTCAGTCATTAAGCGTCTGCCTTTGGCTCCGGTCATGATCCTGGAGTCCCAGGTTGGAGCACTGCATCAGGCTTCCTGCCCGGCAGGAAGCCTGCTTCTCCCTCTCTCACTCCCCTTGCTTGCGTTCCCTCTCTAGCTGTGTTTCTCTCTATCAAATAAATAGAAGCTTTTTAAAAATTTAAAATAAATAAATACTAATATCTCTGTTGCTTAAAGTAAAACATTAATCTTTTTTAAGACTTTATTTATTTATTTGAGAGACAGAGCACGATCCAGACAGCAGAAGCAAGAAGAGCAGCAGGGGGAGAGGGAGAGGCAGACTTCCTGCTGAGCAGGGAGCCCGGATGTGGTGCTGGATCCCAGCACCCTGGGATCATGACTGGAGCCAAAGGCAGACACTTAAGGACTGAGCCACCCAGGTACCCCATAAAACATGAATTTTTAATAACGTGTTTATAAACACTTTGAAGTTAGAAGTGTGATATATATTACTTGCTTTGCTATTAACTTGTTAGCATAGCATTTTCCCTCCTTTATTCTAAATCCAGTAACTGGAGCATTATACATTATCTTTAATCAGTATCTCACTATTGTTTTTAGGAACAACTGTGCACACACCCAAAAAGTAAATGGATTGTATGTGGAGTAAAAGAGTTTTTAAAAATAAGTAAATTAGATCTAATTATGGACAACAGAGTTTCAAAAGGTCCTAGGTGAACATTAGCACTTTCCATGTTGAATTTAAGATGCAGTTTAGTCAGCAAAGACACTGTTTTTATATATCATGTTTATGTCTCCTATAAATATCCTAAGCATTCCATTAGCATTAACCCAGTGATTAATGCACATATGATGGAGTCAGGTTCTAATCAGTGATAACAACTGCCTACAACTATTTCCCCAACCGTTCCTCTCCCCACTCTTTTATCCTAACAAAGACATGCCTACCAAAGTCTAAGGGTTCATGTAGTTACAGGAAACCAGATGCATTATTTATAAGGATGCAGAGGCTAGAAAGTTCGGCTATGTCGCTTACCCTAGCAGTAGTAGGCTCTAAGCTATTGGCAATAGGAACCTTGCCAGTGCATTAGAAGATGAGATAAAGGGATCTCTGCCAAATAAAATAGCTAAGTAATAACAAATGTTAAAGAAGAGCCTTGGGGGTTGGAAGGGAGTCCTTAGCTCAGGACTGAAGCACAATTCAGATCACCAAGCTTCTGCAGTCAATGCAGAAAGAACAACTGTAATCCCGATTAATTCTTTGTGTCTTATCTTTCTTGAGTGCTGGCTTTTTAATTATAGTTACACATTCTTTTTTTTTTTTTTTAATGTTACTAAGGCATCTGTGTACAAATGAGAAAATTACAACTGATAGAAAATAGGTCTGGTCCACAGTATCAGACTGCAAGCTCAGGAATTATTCATCATGTGCTTGTGTTGTCCACCCTGTTTAGAAATCCAGATCACTGTTTGAGTGATCCACGAAAAATTGGTATTTTCTCCCTTTGATTTCAAAGAAAAAAGAAACCCAACCATGAAAAAGCCACAATGTTGTACTCGTCATGTGTTCCAAACTGATATATTGCTATAGACAGACACCTGTCATGGCTTTAAGTAGATTTTGAGATAGTGCCATTCAAGTTTCATTTTCTGTTTAATCATCGTCAGTCACTTGGAATTTACACCACATGGCAACAAAAGGCTGCATGCTTTAAATGTTAATAGCAGCAGGAGATGAGAATACCATCTTGCCTGGGGGAAAAAAAAACAACCCAAAAAACTGACAAAATAAGTCAATCTAAACACACACAAAAAAACTTATTGTTAAAGATTGTTAAAACCAAATAACCTTCTACATCAACCTAAAATTTAAGCAAAAAGCTATGGTTTTTATTCTGCATCTCAATATTGATCTGAAAACTGTCATCAGAGTAAAGGATGAGGAAGCTGAGGCTACACATCACATGTTATGTGAGTTTCTTAGAACCCAAGTTTCAGATATTTAATGCATACACCTTTTATCAACCATAATGTGCTCATCATTCTCTCTCTGTCCCAAACTGTGTGTGTACTAGATGTTCATGGCATTCCTTCTAAATTATCCAAATACTAAACAAATATAATTTGTTACTTAAAACTTTCTAGTTTTGATTTTGCTATCACAGGAAATGTGTATATATATGTACTCTGCTCAGGAACCTTGATTCCTAGAACTGATTTGGTCCAAGCAATCATGTTAGAGAAAAAGACTATTTTCAAAAATAGCTGCAATGATCACATGCCCTGTAGAGTAAGAGGTCCTGGGAGGCACAGTCGGTTAAGCATTAGGACCATCTCTCCCTCTGCCCCTCTCCCCACTCTCTTTTTCTCTCTCTCTCTCTCTCAAAATAAAGAAATAAATCTTAAAAAAAAAAAAAAGAGGTCACAAGAGGAGCCCTCTGAGGGTTTTTCTTTCACCCTCTACAATCAGTGAGTGAAAAGAGCGTGGGACACAGAGTCAGAGAGGCTAGAACGCAACCCTGCTTCTTCCCCCCATCACCTATAATATAACCTTGACAGACACTGACTTGTCTGAGCCTCTTAGTTTCTGCATTTATATAATGGGACTAATACATATTTATTCTCAGATGAAAGTACGTGACATGTGATAGGTGCTCACTCAACCTTATTAACACCATGGTGGCAATCTCTTACTCCCAGACTCTTCAGCACCACAGAGAGGAACAGCGACCAACCAGTTAATATACATATTTGCAGATAATTTGTAATAATCCTATCTAAGGTGAAACAGATTGTTATAAATCACCATGTAAATGAGTATTTATTTAAAAATGAGGAAACTTTCCAGATACAGAAACCAGAAAAAAAAATTTAAATAGAAGCAAAGTGTGAAATATTACTCAAAATGTTAAAAAATTCTTTAATATTATTTAAGCTGCTGTTATTTTTTAAACTTTGATTTTAAAGTATTTAAATATATGCTATGTGATTTAATATTTAGATGGCTTTCCTATAATTACATATGTTTACAGCTTTAAAAATTATAATAATCTAACTAAAAAAAAATCACCTCACTGTTTATTTTTATATCCATTTAATTAAATACTTCCTAGGAAACAGCTTAGTGCTATGCTATGGGGATAGATGCACAAATAACCCAAAATTCCTTCCTTCTGGACTTTACATTCTGGCTTGGGAACCGATGTGGACATCGTGTCAATAACAAGTTGTAAGCTTGCTGTTGAAGCAAGAGCTCTGAGACAACCAGAATAATACTCCTGGGGGTTGGATGATAACCCATCTAACATCTTATTATATCAATAAAATAATAAAAAAAAATTTGCTCTCTTCCTTGATTAGGCAAAGATTTTCTTTCTTTTTTATTTTTTTATTATTTTTTTTTATAATTTCAGAGCATCATTTAAATGAAATATACCCACGCTTCTCCTATTAAAGGGGGGAGGAGAGTTATGACATTTTGAAAATTACTGAGACTATCACTGGCCCTATTCTTCATGAAAACCCCTTCCACTAGAAGCTTGTTAGACTTACTCCTTGATGCATGTTGTACACAAAAGGTCACAGCCACTGTTCTAGAAACTTTAGAATAACAAGCAGGAAGTTTTATTAAAATACTTATTTCTCTATGTATACATGTAGTGGATGTCAGGCTTCATTTTTATTTTCACTAAGCTGAACAGTTTTAAACCTCAGTCTTCCTCACCTGCACTGTAAAAATGTTTCTGTTTGTTTTTAAAAATATTTTTATTTATTTGAGAGAGACACAGCGAGAGAGGGAACACAAGCAGGGGGAGTAAGAGAGGGAGAAGCAGGCTTCCTGCTGAGGTGGGAGCCCAATGTGGGGCTTGATCCCGGGACCCTGGATCATGATCTGAGCTGAAGGTGGATGCTTAACAAATGAACCATCCAGGAGCCCCCACTGTAAAAATGTTTTTAAAGGTTCCAGTAAATCCCTTATGTGCCCGAGTCACCTATAGCTTCCTAAAGCTTATCTTGCTTTCACACACAGTCTCATTTGCACATACAGGGCAATTCTGCAGTCCCCATAATCTATTCATTCTAAAACATACCCAAGAACTCTTTGTATCGTTTATTCTTTTTATCAGATAACTTGAGGATCAAGCCTGAGCAAGATGCATTTCTGTGCTGGAGTATTAGGGATGTGAAAAGAAGAACAGCTGAGAGCAGATAGCTGAGAGAAAAAACCCATCGGATCAACTAAAGGGAAATGTACAAAATTTGTAAAAAACTCATATGGCTACTTAAATAATCTTCTGTCAGATATGTGTAAGGCTATTTCTCTTCATATTTCCTCACGTCACATCTAATAAAACTATTCTGGCTGACAAGGTGCACTCTGCCTGAAACAGTTCATCAGTGGTGGACCATGCTAGATTTTACAACTGTTTTTAAGTAAATGTAGCAACTTCCTGCTTATAGCTTTATAGACTAAGAAAATAATGATCTGTTTTCCAAGTTACACTATCTGTGAATAGCATGGATTTTTATAGGTTGATTAAATAGCTAGATCTCTAAATTAAAATGCAGAACAACATTTATATAAAACATTATAAAATAGCATTTAATATATTTTCTCTTGTGGATTCTTTTTCTGAATATATCTTAATTTTCACATGAGGAATGTGTAGTTGAAAAACTCAGTCAAATGACACCAGAAGCTTCTTGTCAATTAATCACTTCTTTCAATAAATGAATTTTAAGAAATCAAGAGGGGAATCATCATAAAGGAATATGTTGTTTTTCAATATTTAGCCATTTTAGCTGATGTACTTTATGGTTTTAATTTACTCTATGTATCACAAGTTATAATTAGACGTATTTTCAAATATACTACTTCTTCCAACTTTGGGTCAATTCTATGGACTTTAGAAACTAAAAACGAAAAGACCCAGTTTTGCTAATGAAAATAAAATTGTTCAAGAAACTTCAACCTTTCCATATACGTTTCCAGTAACCTAATCAAAATTATCTATTTGAATATCTTTTAAGTCCATCTGCGTATCATGGGTAAGTTTCTGAAAATAAACAGTAATTCAATTTACTACACCATGATTATGCTCATCTAAAATTTCCTGATAAGTTTCTTTAAATACTCCTTAAAGTTCCTTTAAATACTCCCCAAACTACTTTCAAAACCCTACTTAGTGCAAGTACTTTCTTATTCCTCTTAATGTACTTGGCCTTTTACTTTTAACAGTAAATCACAGATTTTCATAATTTTCTTAAATAGGATAAATTTCAGAATTCTGATTTCTTGGTAAAATTACTGAGCTTTAAATATGTAGCAGAAACAATTGCCTACTTAAAGAAAGAGAGAGACCATAGTAAAAAAAAAAATCATTATTCAAATAATATTTCCTTTTAAATCACATGCCACAAAATGGATTAAGTATACTCTATCTTAAGCAATATTATTTAAAAAACAACTTGATTTAAGTCTTCCCCACATATTTTACTTTGTATCATGAGCATGTATTGTTATATTCAATTAACCCAATTAACCACAATTAACCTTTCTACTTTACTGCAAACTACTTCAGCCAAGGACTCTCCTTGTTCATCTCCCCCAACCCTTCCCTACTCAGGAAATACGCATTACAGTTCCTGGCATCATGCTGGAACACTGGGAGGGACAGATTATTAGCTATTCACTTATTTTAATCAAAGAGTGAGAAGGTTCTCAGCGATCTAAGACTCAAGTAACAAAACGTTTAATTTTATACTTGCTCTCTGACCCTCGTTGTCACTTGGCCTAACCTGATCTGTTTTTTTACTATTCTGACTTCTGGAACAAAGAGATTAATAGCCCCAAATTCCTTTTAAAAATTAAAAGCAAGATTGATGATATTTTTCTTCGCAGTAAATATAAGTCCTGCAATATTTAACAATATCTCTTTTCCCTTCCCACCCTCTCTCAATTTCTCCCTCCTTGTCACATTTTAAAAAAGGTTTTATTAATTTATTTGAGAGATGGAGATAGGGACAGATAGTGAGAGAGACTACAAGCTCAGCAGGGAGCCTGACACAGGGCTTGATCCCAGGAACCTAAGATGATGACCTAAGCTGAAGGCAGATGCTTAACTGACTGAGCCACCCAGGTACCCCTCTCTTTGTCACATTTTTTTAAAAAGATTAATATTTACTGAAGATGAGACTCTGGAATACCTGAGCAATGAACAAAATGATAGGTTGTATATATGAACAAATTCAACCTAAACACCAAATCTCTAAATAAGAGGTAGTTATGGACTTGAATGAAGATGAGCCTATCTTTAGACCATAACCCACACTGGCTCATATAATTGGTTTTTTAAGATTTTGCTGACTTCTGGTAGACTGAGAGATAAAATGAAAAGTGCCAATCCAGCAGTCCTTTGATGATTAATTGAACTACAAATACACAGCACCTTTATTTAAAAAAATGAATTAAATAATCAAGCACCTTGAATGCTAGGCGCATTATAATAAGGGTAGGGCAGAGAAGATCTGCCTACAGATGAACTAGTGGAGACATTATTTCCTCTAGGTTTCAGTGGCCATACCTGCGAGGCTGGTCAAGCCTCAGAAAGGGTGATTTCACACTTCAACAAGACCTGCAGACTTTTCTGTGCCATATGAACTGGAATGCGCTAAGCATGCTTCTTTTCCTTTTCCTACTGTTAGAAGAAAGGAAGGAGGGAGGGAGGGAGGAAGGGAGATGCACCCTGGTGAAAGAAAGTAGTAATTTTTCAAGATCTACTTAAGCACGGAATTTTTAAATAAAAGAATCTCAACCAAGCAGACTGATTTTTAACTCCAAAGTCAGAACATTTTACAGATTTCAAAAAATGCTTCCTATGAATTCTAACTTGAAAACTGTAGCTCTTTTTTTTTTTTTTTTATCTTTTCTACTTTCTTCAGAAAAGCATTAAGTTTCTGGATTTTTTAAAAAAAGTATTTTTAAGAATGATTATATAGTCAACTCACAGGTTTTAATAAAGAGTTTTTCAAGGTATTCCAACTGCCTTCAGTTTTCTAACTCATTTTCTTTAAAATTTCTGCTTTAATCTTGTCTGTCCAATTAAACAATGTTCAGTAACATGTATTTTTTAATTTTCCTTTAAAATTCGCTGTGAGATACCTATCTCCTGATTGTTATCAAGTTGTCTGCTCATCAGCAATACAGGACCGTGTTGGTTTTGCCTCGGCCCTGGCCCTTCCTTTGCCCTTCCTTTTCGTCATGAACCTAAACCCTGTAGCTCCCATGGGGCTAAGCTCAGCTCCTCACTGACCCAAATACACACAGAAGTGGACATCTGACCCCACCCCTGCCCAATGGAAGTCATTAATCTCCCTGGACACAGTAATGACTTTAGGGGTAGGCAGATGGCACAGGTAGAGCCAATCAGATTCTTCCTTAAATTCTGCTGTGTGGATAAGGAATAGACTTTCTCATCTTTTTAGATTATGAGCTGAGGGGTTACAGGCTTAGAGATACCAGCCAGCAGTTATCTCTTTGTCAGGCAGAGAAAGCCCACGAAGAATGAAGCCAATATCTGTAGAGAAACAAAGCTTAAAGACTGAGAAGCCATTCCTTAATGCAGTTGAGGCTCTGGATCCAATTGGGCCAGTTATGGAAGCCAATATATGCTCTTTATATTTAAGCCCTTTGGAGTTAAATTTCTATAGGTTGTAATTGATAAACTCTTAAATCACAATCCCCTTATTTCTTTTTGTGCAGCTGCTTTATCATGATGTTCCTCATCCTTTCCTCTCTCTTATCCTTCCCTCTCCCCCGGGAGAGAGCTGTTTCCTACAGTACCCCGGGTCTAATTTAAAGGCTTCTATTTCCATCTTCCTATTTCTCAGATCCCTAGATAACTTGAAAAAAAAAAAAAAGAAATAAAGAAAAGCACCAAGTTCAGCATAAGTAAACTTATCAAAATCTTGCTAGCTTTGTTCTTCTAGATGTTTTCTCGATAGAGAAATTTCCATTCCCTTGTTTCCATTCCTTTGCCTCCACTCACCATTTACAAAATTAAAACTCTTCTATCTAATCCATTTCACTGCTCTACCCAAATGATTAAAAACACTTAGTATACTTTTCACTACCCTGAAAACAGGAAAAATAAAGATGCCCTCCCCTCTTCCAGCTGATATACAAAAAGACTGATGATTTTTTTTTTAATGTTAAAGAAAATATTTCAGTAAAAATCTCCCCAAGTAATAAAACACAGAGAGAAATAATTGCTCTGGGTCTGATAATTTTCCACTAATGAATTACTCTATCATACAAAGAATTTTTAGGATTTAAGATATCATGCACTAAACTAAATAGTACTTTGTTTGGAATAAGGCAAAGCATCTATCCCAAACATAAACTACTACCTAGAGATATATGCCTGCTTGATGAAGATCAGACTCCCATTAGCACAATGGCTCTGAGAGTATTCCCATCTCTGTAAAATAGCGTATTTGGAAATACACCACATCATTCTCAAAATAACAGTCAAACAGAAAGGTCACTGAAATAATTCTAGACCAACACTTCTGCCTCCTTTTTTTACTATTAAACCCTTGAATTGTGTTGCCATTAACTAAGAGCTCACCTGTCCATTTCATTACCTTATAGTGTGTGGAAAGTGTAAAACTTCAATAAAAGCTGGCTTTGGGATAACTGGGACTAATGTGAGTTTATTCCTGCATCTTTATAAAAACTGCATCTCAATGCTTTTTTTTTCTTATTTTTTAAAAAAGGGCCTTCTCTCAAACTAGCTGAATGGATTCTGTAAGACTCTGTAAATAAAAGATAATAACATTTGCTATCAGAAGATTCAGGTTTATTTTTCTGTTCCACTACCTACTTAGTTTTTGAATTTGGACATGTCAGAATACATGAGCCTCAACCCCTCGGCTGACAGATGGGATAAAATCCAGGTCACAGGGTTCCTATGTGAATAAATGACTCAATATATAAAAATATGCCTTATAAGATACACAGTATGGTACAACTATCAGTTCTGTATATACACACATACACATATATGGTTTATTTCATGGTTCAAACGAATCATTTTGTAAAGGATGATTTCAACTGAATACAAAAGGTTAACTGTAATTTCATTATAAGCTTGTCCAAAAGTTTCAAGGTTATCTTGTCCAGTGATGGAATGCAGTGAGAGGCAGTGAATGACTAGAAAGGTCAAAGGCAGAACTGAAGAAATGTATTACAGTTGCAGGAGGTACGTCAAGAAAAAAAATAAGATATAGTCACTTACAAAATGAATGAATGAGCCTGAAGGCAAGAACGTGCCTGAACACAGGGATGGCTGTGACATACACCTCTGTGCTCTTGTTCCAAGTCACTTATTGTCTTAAAACTCTGTAAGTGTCTACGCAATTAGAAAGACGGAAGTAATACTAGTTGGGCAATTTCCTTTTTAAATTATTCTCTCATTGCTTTAGGATGCATGATAATTTGTCATTCCCCACATCAGACGGAGCCACCACACCCTGGAAAATGCCATGTTTATAGCAACCTGGAAACACAATTTGCATCCAATTGAAAGTAGCTCTCCAATGGTGACAGCACAGACTTCATATTTTGCCACCAATAAAGATCTGAAATTGAAATGCCATTTTTCCAGCTGAGAATCATTTAGCAAAGGTCCAGGCAGTTTCTTCTACCATTAAAGCAGGTAAATCAGTTGTAGCTAAGGGTGGAATACAAGAATCATAGCTTTAAATCTCTCACCAAGGGCCCAGCGGACGTGACGCAACCTAATCGATACATACCACTGTGTTAGTCCCAAGTAAAAATGCTGTATTTCATTATATAACAGAAATGTCCTGCAAACAAAAGACATTTTCCCCTTCAGCTAGCTCTTTTAGGTGCCAAATTAAAGACTGCATTGCCCATTTCATTCAGAGATTTCAAAGAGCACCTCCTGGATAAGTTCCTTTGAAATGCAGTCTTAGCTGAGAATATATAATATTTTGAAAAGACACAGTGATTTCTTGGCACAGAACTTTCAGCATCATCACTTGGAATGCAAATAATTAACTCCTTTCTTCCTCCAAAATAGGGATATTTCCCTGTATTGTTCAAATGAAATGCAAGGCCTCCTCTGATGACCTTTCCCTCTTCAGAGCCACATCAGGTTTTCATTTTTATCTCTCCCACGAATAAGGGATACCACCTAGAAGTTAAGCTGTGCTAAGTGATTCACACTAATTTTCCCACATAAAGCTTCCAATGCAGATCTGAGATAAACGAGATTATACAGACCTTGAAACTGATTCTCAGGGAGGTTAGACAATTTGCCTAGGATTACCTAGTAATGACAGCACCGGTATTTAGACTTCTGAGCACGTGTCCCACCCAAAGTGTGTGTTCTGTCCATTTCACCTTACTGCCTGGCATGTTTCGATGTATGCAGTACATAGTTAACATGGGCTCAGCAGGTCCTAGGTCATGCATTTCCCTAAGCTAGCATCAACACTGCCAATCCACTTTGTGTCAAAGATTACTTTGCAATCCATTCACAGAATCTCATTCCTTTTAATATTAAAGGCTTTTTCTTTGAGGCAATAAAACCTCACATGTCACGCATAGCAGGCTAGTGGATTGCCTGGGTTTGAATTCTGCTTGTGTGACCTTGGGTAAAATTTACCAGCCTTAACATCTGAAGAATGGATTAAGGTTTCATGAGAACCATTATGATTCTCCATGCAAATCACCTAGCACAGTGCCTGGCACACAGAAAGCCTTCAACAGATGTTTGCCATCATCATCATCATTATTATTATTATTACAACACTTATAACTATTTAAGACTGTTTTCCAGAAACATATCTTTATTTTTTTTCTAATTACTATTCATTAGACTTTTCCTTTTTGTTTCCCTTTTTGATATATTAACCTGGAATGGATGGTTCTTAATTCAGTAAAATGACTGGTATTAACAATTGTACTTTTTTATAGCATCAATAAAATCATAGGCAAAACAGGGTCATAGGAAGCTGGCGCTTCGGAAGGAAGTCATTACGGTTGTTCTAAGCAATTCTTTCACTTTTTTGCTGATCCTACGTAAGGGAAGAACAAGAGAGTCCTACTAACCGTTTTGTAAGGCTCATGCTCTTCTCCTTTTACAACAGGATTTACGCGTAATAGGACACTCATCTAGCAAATTACACGTTTCAAGTCACAGATGCCTCATTTACCAAAACAAAGTAAATAAAATAAAGGTAAATAACGTTCATCTTTATCGGGAGACCATTATAAGAAATGTCTTGAAAATTTCATAGGTTCACAACTCTAAAAATAGTGAGTGTAAAATGCAAAGTTCAATCCCAGTTTCAAAAAGAAATAGTGAAAATTTTCCTTCCAAAGGGAAGGATTAGCACCTTTGACATTTTACCAATATTTATGAAATGCCAAGAATTATAAACACAAAGGGGAATAAATGATTAGGTAAGTGTAAAGGAAACATAAATCCCCTAAAACCTTCAGTCACGAACACTGCTTTATTGTTACAGTGAGTTTTAAAGAATTATTTAAAAGTTTAAGATTTCAAAAAAACACTTCAAAAAAATACTTTTGATTTGTATTTGATAACATGAGAAAAATGCATCTGATACATTAAGTAGATGGAGGAGGGTGGATAAATAGAAAGCCAGAATGAAAAACATGGATAAGAAGAATATATACTAAAATATTAGCGGTAGTATTTCAGATAGGTAGGTGGGCAATACTTATGCTCTTCTTTTTGTTTTTTCTAGCCCAACAGGAGTCAAAGAGAAAAGTAGAACTTTGAGGGCGGGCGTGGTCAGGGAAGGCTCTGCAGAGAAGTAGGATGCCAGGAGAAAGGATGGACATTCAGGGCATCTGAGCCAGGCCACGGGCATAAACTGACACTGCTGAATCCTCTCAGGGCTTACTCAGCAGTGAGATGCTCTCAGCAGGAGGACTGGACTGTAAGGGGCTGCTTTTGCACAGGGGTACACACCTTTGTGCGTAAAGAATGGAGAGGTAACAGGGCTGCCTGATCCCAAGAGCACACCAACTCGTCATAATACACAACAGGTTTGTTGAATCCATAGAAAGGCTCTGCAAAATGTACACAGCAAACACCAGTGCCAAGAGTTCCAAGAACGTAGCCCACAGAGACATGATTACATTGCAAGAGCAAGGTTCACTTTTCACGCCTGGGGATTTACCGGTGTCTCCTTTCTGGTGGAAACAAAGCGAAAAGGAACCTATTCTTTGGCGCTGATTATTTCTGACCCATGTGAACTTTCCCAAGGCCTTCGATACTTATATATCATTTGAATGTTTAACTCCCGCTTATGGCCATTTCTGCATCCTCAAGTTTCCCCTCTGGCCTTTGCTAGATGGAGCCCTGTTGACGTTACGGATTTCTGCACTGTGGAGTTCTACAGACGCTCCCTCTAGAAGGTTGAGTGCCTCACGCTGCTCTCAGGGCTCTCTCTCACCAAGACTGGACTTAGGATCCCATCACTCTCGGTTATATTTTCAAATTACAGAGTGCATGTTCATGAGATTAAGAAAATGTCTGCATGAATCAATTCCACAGTTTTTACTGAGAGCCTGGAGTGAACAGGGAAGGGAGGATGTATGAAAATGGCACACTAAAATATTCTAACATGAAATGAAAATACAAAGCCTTCTTTCTTAGTCTTAAACCTTTACCAAATATCAGGAACTAACTCTGCTGAGAGTTAGAGATCAGAGTCAGATTTCAAAATTATTTCTCTCTCAACAGTATTGCAAGGAATACAAATGTAAACTGAGAGATTCATTTCAGTTCCCTGAAGCTCTGGAAAACCCAAAGAAGTATTTCTTCTCTTCCAAAACTACTCAGATATGCTTAAGGATAGCATCCATCGCCCCATTAATGATAGCAAGAGGGTTTCGATTACAAGAGTTTCAATAACTTTATTCAATGAATCATGCAGGGGAGAAACTGTTCCCAGACAAAATGCCAAAAAGAAAAATCTAGCGTTTGCCCTTGTATAATAAATAGTCAAAAATCTAAAACAAAGCTCAACATGATTCCTTAATGCGAGTTAGCTAAAATCTATATAATTATACTAATCTTTTTGTAAGTAGAATTAAGTAACAAATATCCCAACCTCCCCAGAAGGGATTATCATTTTAGACTATGTAATGAGTGTCTTCAGAATACCAAAGAAGCCAGTTTAGTCCTCTCTGGTATCTTATTTCCTGTTTGATCTCACTAGATTGCTTCCATCGATCTAGTTAAATGATGCTTTATCTAACTAAAATATAGTCAAAACATCATACTTCATGCAATAAAAAAATATGTTTATGTCATATAATTACAGTTCTGGTACTAACCTGAAGGGAATCAAACTGGATGTATTTAAACAGATGGACAAAACAACTGAAACGGCCTAAAATGAAGACCTTCCTGCAAGTGTTTCCTACCATGCTGATAGCCAAGGAAATGATGCCTTAAACACGCTCCCCAGGTTGGAATAGAATAATTGGGAATATCTATTTACTGAAGAGCTTCTCAAACTGTGAAATAGTGTTAAATAAAGAGCTAAAATAAGGGAGAGGAAGACTGTAATTATAGGCTTTATTTCCAAGGTCTGATAAATTCCCCCGCTGGATATCAAAATTTAATTCAACGCTATTCACAATTCATAAATATCAAAACTATTTTTACTAGTCCTTGCTAATTTCTTAAGTTCCCCCGACATGGCACAAAGCACCAATCAATCTAACAGTTGTAGAACTCCACAAGCACAAAGCACATTTCACATTAAACAGATGAAAACTAATCGGAGATGTTGCCTAGGGACTTGCTTTCAAACATTTTCATAATTAGTCGCTTGCTATCGAATTTGAATTAAGGGCATCTATATATAGTTTCTTTACTCTATCGCAGCAGACTTTATATGAGAACTGGGGAGCTTTAGAATAGGCCCCAAACAGCTGGGTATCAGGCCTCGAGCAATTGCTAAAGGCAACAAGATACACTAAAAACAACCAATGGTATTCTCTGTTGCTCACCCAGAACTGGGACTCAGAGGCTCTGCAGTCATTTTTCAACATTCAAAGACACTACATTATAACATCATCACATATGCGGTGTCTTCTAATGTCCATGTGTATCTTAGGAGGAGGGGATATCTAATCCCTCCCCCCCTCCCTTCCCCCACAAGCACAGCATGGGGCCATTCCCTTCCACACAGCAAATACTAGCCTGCTCCCAAACTTGATGCACTGCTCCTTATAGTGAGGGTGGAGGAGAGATCATCTCCAGAGACAGATACTGTCTTGGGTTAAAAACCAGTGAATGGAATATTCAAATATACTCACATGAAGAAGTATTTGCTCCTTCTGTTGATACTGATATTCTAATGGGAGACTCTATAAAACAAAGAAGTGAAATGAGGCTTTGAGTCAGGCTGCTTGCATGCTTATATTAGAAATGTGCCAGAAAAAGAGGGCTAGGAAACAGTGCAATGGAGAAGCTGAAGCATTTCGAAGTTGGAGGAAGATGTATGCAAAATGCAATGACCACAGAGGACTATATCTGTAGCCCAAACCCAAGGGATGAAAATGGGAGTCAGTCCACCTGCAGAAATAGCCACATACCAACTGGTATATGAACTTCCTAGAAACACGACTCTCAACAGAGCCACAGGACAAGTGATCTTTCTCTCAAGTGTGATCTTGATTTTCAGAAACATGAAACCAAAGAGAACAATCTCCATATTCAGACAGAATAAAAGCCAACTTTCATATGCATAGGGGGAAAAAAGAAGAAGAAGAAGAATGAATCTGTTCTCAGGCAACATGGTCTGCGTAGACACCCTGACCAAGCACAGTGCTGAATAAAGTCCATGCGAGATCTGCTGGAGCAATTACAGTAGGATCAAACAAAACGTGCTAAATAAACTCATAATACGATCACCGGAGATGTATGGTGGCAAGATTCTCCTAGGTAGCCAGTACAAAGGAAGGAAAGCTAGTATTTAGATACAGACAGAGCATAAAACACAATTCATGCAGAAAAAAAGCATGGGACCTAAGGGTTTTTATTAGTCAGAAAGAAGAACAAGTTAGTATCAAAGAGGGATCGATATTCAGCAGCCAGAAAGCTATAAAGATTCAAGTCGCATATTGGAAAAATAATAGTGATAGTCACTTCCGATTCCCCAAAGAAGCACACATAATCTGAAAAGCCCAGATTCCTCACATCTCTGGAGTCAGGTAGTGAAGCCCCTTATCAGAAAGAAATGCCTCAATGAAAGGGGAAGAAAATTCAGATAACTCAATAATTTTTTTCGTTTTGTTGTTCTTTTTACCTCTGTCTTTCCTCCCCTCCCTCCCTGGCTCCCTCTCTTCTCTCTTGCTTTCTTTCTCTTACTCAGAAAAGTACAATCCTCTTAGACTCCAGGATCATGAAACCCTGTAACGTGCAAACGTCCGTCTTAGGAACAACACGCGAACATGGCCTAAACATGGACAAAGCCATCTGGGATACAGAGAGATTTAACTTTTATGATCTTGAACAATGGCTTTGAGGGAAAGAGGAGAAACTGGTGAAGGTAAGTAAAAAAAAAAAAAAAAAAAAATCTGTGTTCGATCATGTGACCTCCTCCAACTTTCCCACAAGGTACAGGTCATATGAAGGAAATCAATGATACCAAAACATTGGGGTAATGGGAAGGAATGCTGAGCTAGCTGGAGAGGGTCTGCTCTCCTACTTGCTGAGACACATGACTTACCATTTCTAATGCTTCAGTTTCCTCATCTATATGATGAAGACAATTGTCTCGTTTCACATATCTATTGTGAATACCAAATGGGCTGTGTAAGTTTTTGTAACTGGGAGGGGTCAGTCATGCAGGAACTAGTTATCGTCATACTCCTGAAGTGACCTTTGAATCTAAGACTCTAAAAACTTGCCTCTCATTAAATATGAATTTTTAAATACATCAAGGTCCTGTTAACTATAGAGTAACAGAGACAAGAAAAGTAAAAAGAAAAAAAAAGAGTAAAAAGAAAAGATAAAAATTCATAGCAGATTGATTAAATTCACAGAGAATGGAGAAATCAATGAATTACGGTTATACACGCATTAGTAGAGCTGGGTTAGAAGCAGCTAATGTATGCTCAGACTCTGAGTGCTATGGCAAATATTACAGGCAAGGAAGAAACAAACAAAAACAAACCAAAAAGCAATGTGCCAACATTTGAAAAATTCAGGTGTACAATAGTGTTTTCTGTAAGTTCAAGGACCCACAACTGCTCATTAGGAGCCTAGAGGTCAGAGACTGGACACGGTCACATTATCCGGGGATGAACTACAGCAGATGGAAGGAACAGAGACAGCTGAGAGAAGCACCTAGAAAGGTTGTAAAAACTGAATGTATAACCCAGATGTCTTCTTTCCTGGTCTAATGTCACTAAGTTGTATCGAGATATTTCTTTTTCCCATGCATGTGTCCCAGGCCCAACTTCAGACATACGGCAAGAACTGTATTCCTTTGTGTAAAAACCCAAGAGGCAAAAGGAGCTGGAGAAAATACTGGAGCAGAAAACAAGAACCGCCATAATTTGGATGCAGAGGGGGTTCTGATTAGTAAAAGGTGCAGCCAGCACTAGTTAGGTCTGTGGTTCTGGTTAGTAAAATGAAGATGAGCTTCTTTGCCTTACCTGAAGATACATATGCTCTTTCAGTGGAGGCTGGCATGCCAGTGATGATTTCTGTAAAAAGAAAAGGTGATAGGAAATTATGATGTAGAATCAGGGGGCCAGGAGCCACAGCCACAGCCTGCCTCCCAACTGAAAAAGAGTATAAAGGAAGAAAAGTTTTGCTAGAGGGTGATGACAGCCCAGGCTCTATCCACCCCAAATGTCAGAAATGGGAAAAAAAATGCTGTCCAGGAAAGTAGTTCTTCTTTCTTGGGTAAAAAGCATGAGAGGAGCTATGCTGAAATACATAGGCAGAAGTCCCCGCCCCCACGGAGCTAGTGAAGGACATTATACAGCAAGGAGGCTGTGGGTTCCTTCTCAGAGAGGAAGGCAGATAGCAGAAGTAAAAAAAATATCAAAGCTGTAGGATCAAGGCTATAGTCAGAATTTTTAAGTTATCAATCTTTGGAGAACTACACATTTGTTCAGAACAAAAGCAAGCGATGCTTCTCATTGGGATTGGTGAAAAATGCCAAGTTCTGGCATTGAACTCTACAGAAAATTGCCAATGATAATCCAGATAGGTGCCTTTTCTCACAGAATTTTCAGCTCCTCTGGGCAGGGCATAGAGTCATAGAGAGCTCCCAGTCTAAGGGAATGAAGGAGAAACCACATGCTGCTGGACACACCATTATGGTGGGGATTGTGACAGTCTTACTTAAGCTTTGGCATGCTTTCAGCTTACTGCCTTTAGGATGGTACAAAGGACGATTACATTGTCTAACCAATCCTGTCTTCTTCTCATCCTTCTGAAAAGGGCTTCACTTGCTAAAATCCAGTATTTTCAGTAAGGCATAGTTTAACGAAGCCTGGAAAGATGTAGTGATGCAATGATGAACATCACTCAGCCTTCTGTTGGTATAATTATTGTTAAATGACAAAATCATACTTCACCGTTTACTAACCAGGACAAAAAGATAAGTTGAATCTGCTCAGAAGTTACCAGAACCTATTAAAATCCTAAGCAAATCATGTATGTTATCATTTTATGTTTGAATTAACAGCCTGTTAATCATGGAGTTAAAAATGTTCACGATCACCGTAATCATCTTTAAATATAAATATGACCATTTCAGGTTTCCACGGTAGGACTAGTCCAGTAGGTAAGAAGACTTAATTTAACTGGCAATGTTTTTTCAACCTCAGATACTTCTCTAGGGATACAAGGTTTTGTGGAATCAGAAGGGGAAAAAAAATCGCATGTGAGATTCAGCAGGGATGTTTAAGAATAAGCATCAGTGAAATATGAATATATAAAGATCAGAAATAAAACTCTGGTAAGACCAAATGTGTCTCTCTTGTGAAAATTAAGTAATGGACAGTCCTCTCTATTTAAACATTAGGAAGATCAACCATTCAAGGCGTCAGATTATTACCAATCTACCAAAGTAGCCTACACTGCCTCTTACACCACAAAAAGTGGGAAGAAGTGAAAGGAATCAGAATGGGAAGGTATATGATATCTTTTGGATTTGCTCATGCAGCAAGCATTAAAGAGGATAGTCTGAGTTGATAATATGGCAATATGTTTCTGACATGACTACAGCTAACCTCCTTGATTTGGGCTATAGAAAATGAAATTGTTCTTCTTTGGGGAAAATTTAATCTGAGAGAAAGATTTTAACCACAGTTTCACAACATTTATCTTTCCCTACGAATACGTAGAAGAAGATCCACATTTCCAAGCAAGTGCCCACATTAGGAGCAGGTTTCCTTTTCTGTCCTTCAGGACCCATCAATGACATGACAGCCAGACTGAAGCTGTAAGCTCAGGGTCACAAGAATTGGGCAGAGGTCCCAATCCCAGCATGAATATCAAGACTCTTTTCAAATTTATTTTTGACAAACCAAGTAATTGTCCACTGTGACCGTCCAAGGGAAAACAAAACAAAACAAAACAAAACAGTCAGAGCTTTTCTATCTCCAACATGAAATATCTCAGACTGGAGGAAAGGTCAACCATAATGTTTCCCTTTGAAATCGAATGTTACATAAAAATACCAGAACAGGAGGTTACTATAAAAATCTATCTACATAGAGATCACTTAAAATAATCTCCCTTCCTAAAAAAATATTAATAATAATCATCTCCCTTCCTAAAATTAGATATTTACCCTGGAGGCCTTAAAAATACCTTTAACAATTATGGCTCCAGATAGAAACTTTTCAAATTTTCTTGGGGGAAACATAAGTTAGAAGTTGTATACTTTTCTTATTAATAAGAAAAATTAATCTTTTTGATTAAAATCATTCAGCAAGCATTTAATGCATGTTTTAGGTAGACTTTCCTAGATTTACAAAACTACCTTTTGTTATAAACGATTAAAAATAATTTTGTTGCAATTACAGATTTAAAAAAATTAAGTCCTGCAATCTTCTTGATGTTTCTTTAAGCAACATATTTTTCCCGCAGTAATTTGGTATATTAAGTTTGTTAATTTATAAAGGACATCCCTTTTACTAGTACAAATTAAGGAAGATTAGAATGATCAGGAACTGAACCTAGCTGAGCAACTTATGCTGAGTAGGCAAGTAAACATACGGAACATTACTGTATTTGCCATGTTTGAAGGGTTTCTTAATAAATCGGATCTCCACTCAAGAAAAAGTTGCAGTGTCTGAAAAATGACACCCTGTGGAAAGGAATTTTTCTCATTATTAGGCATGCATGACTTCTTTGAAATTTCACCATGAGCACAATATATTGACTATAACTATTTGGCAAAAGACACATATACACAAACACAAACATCCATATGATGTGTCTGTGTGTATTTAAACATCCAACTTCTGTGACTCCTTGTTATTCTAAAATTACAGGTTATTAGTGTGTGTGCAAAAAATATGACCAAGTCATCTTTTTAAAGATTGAAAATGGGCCCAGTTATTTATTAGCACTAGTAAAGATGACTTAAGGGATGGCCTGAAGGTGTCTGCATTTTTGCTCATAAGGAGAGCTTATGAGAACGCAACTAAGAAATTTTGAAATTAATAAATGATGCAGAGTCAGAACGGATACTACATTCTGAAAAGACAAACCCACTCTACTCATATTGTTCTTCCTTATTAGCCTTTGTGGGAATACAATATAATACAACATACATGGAGACTGCTTTCCAAATTACAAAACATATTATATGGTTGTCAATATACCTACAGCTCATTTATCAGTATCACAGCATTTCTGACAGTGCCATCAATTTGGGAGAAGGGGAAACTAAGCCTGTTACCCACGTGAGCCAATTTTTTAAAGGACCAACTGATATATTAGGCAAATTTTGTGGAAATAATATTTCTCATTCATCTCAAAGGAAACAGCAAATTTATTGCTATGAGCCCAATGTTCCTATGGGATCTCTAAACACACTCAATAATTTTTCTCCTGATGAAAAAAAAGAAAATCTAGTAGAGGATATGATTGATTAGTTTGTATATTCTCTTATATTAATCTTTTAAAGACTGCAGGACTTAATTAATCTGAAAACCAGTTAAGTCTATTACTCTCTTCCCTAATCTGTGCCCAGGAGTTTTCATGGAGCTTCTTAGCTAAGAATTAATTGTGAAATTATGGTTTCCTGTATAAAGACCAAGCCAAATGAAATGCAAATAAAAATGAACATGCAGTGCACAGTCTGTGTCAGGATGGTGTATGGAGCCTCCGAAACTGGCATATTTGAATTCATCAAAGGAATTCATCATGTAATGATGGCTGCCAGTAAGATCCTTCTTTATATGAGAGACCTCAACTGGCCTTTGTTAGACCCACATAGTCCCAGAAATAATTAGCAGATTGCATACGTGTATATCCGTCTACTGTACAGCAAATTCTTTTTTCCAAATAAGATTGGGATTAAAAGCCATTGGAAAGGGCAGAAAACATACAAATTTTAAAATGTAGCTTAACGTAGAGATTGGCCATCTATCTATCTATCTATATAGATAGATAGAGAGAGAGAAAGAGAGACATTTTTTTCTAAATGCTCGAATATAGCAAAAAGATGGTCATTATTTCACTCAAGCATATAACAATTCAAGAAGAATCTCTTGGGTTTTTGTTATTTCATTTATACCTAGTTCCTAATCTAAGGAAATCTAAACAATGTGTTTCACTGCAGAAAGTTCCTATTACTGGATGGAAGACTTTTATGATTCAAGCTAATTTTTTCCTGATAGGTATATAGCTGTGTTTTGGAATTAAAAATAGTGTCATTAGCAAGGTCATCTTGCTACATTTTTCATCTTTTTCTGGGAAGAAAAGAAAACAGTCCCTGGTTTATATCTTCCTTCGCCTTCCCCCTGCCATCCCTCCTAGAATCTTGTACCCAAATATATTCTAAACATCTTTGTGCAAGGAAGGCACTTGTGTGAGAACTTCAGTATATCACAAGAAATCTTTTGCACAGGATGAAATTTGGATAATTAGCTCACAGCAGCATACAGGATCTTTCAGCAAGGTAACTGGTGTAGAAATTATCAGACCACAGTTGTGTCCTTATTGGAGAAATATGGGAGAGATGAGTGAGACCACACAAAATTAACAAAATGACTAATATTTTGTAGAAAAAAAATATAAATGAAAATCTCAAGGGGAGTTCTACACAATATAACGTTTTGACAACATGTTCTTATTTTTAAGACTTTTTTCTAGGACCCCCAGAAGGAAATGAAATTCTTGAGAATTCCACTCTCTCAGCCCAAGTCAATAATAAACACACAGTCAGGGAGCGAAGGTTTGGCCATGTGGCTGCTTAAAACCACAGCAGAGTGCTCTTTTTCCCTCTGAAAGAGTGTTTCTGTGCAGTGTTTGCCCAGATTTCTAAGGAAACAGGGATGTGACAACACAAGTTCATGTATCTGATTCCCAGAGAGCTACAGACCCGAGCTGAGCCTTCTTTGATACCTAGAATTGATCTGAATACAGCAAATTTGAAGAGAGCAGTAGAAGAGGCTGAAGGATCAGAAAGATTATTTATTTTCTTTTTGGTTGTGCTGTAACTAAGCCCCTGAGGTGTTGGGGGAAAAGAGAGTCTCCCAATATGAAGAACACATTGGCCTTGTTTCTCATGGTGGTTGCCAAGCCACAGGCTCTGACGAAAAACAGACCTGACCGCCTCCAACCTCTGAGGAGAGGGGTGTTTCTAGGCAGCCATGTTTCCAGTTTCACTCTCCTGGGCTGAGATCATGGTGGGTACCTGACCAGAAGGCAGATGCTTCGTAAGCTCTCTAGGTCTTCTGAAATGGTCTGGCATATAAGTTCTGCCCATCAGATTCTTGCAATGGAGCATCTGATTTGGGAACTATGAAAACAATCATAGGAGTTAAAATGGAAAGAATGCCTTAAAACGAGCCATGAAGAAAAATGGCCAAGTGAGATCATAATCAGGTTCAAGTTTGTAATTATAAAGAAGTGCTGTGAAAGCAGAAGTGAGAAGATAAAAGAAATAGAAGCTTCAAGAAAGAATCTGAAGCACATTAAAGGTAGAGACACTAGAGAGAAGATCCAGAAACTCCGGTTTATTTAAATCCTTAGGTATGTCCTGGGTACATTTTCTTCCTTGACGCCCAGTTATAATGAAGTTACAGCTCTTCCCAGAGAACCCCTCTCTCTTTATGCCTCACACTCTTCCCTCAGGTTTTTGTTTTTGTTTTTGTTTTCCCCTCCACAAACCAAAGAATCTACCTAAACATTCCCAAACACAGTCAGGTACAGAGTGAGCTCTATTGGATCAGGAATTCAAGACATCTGGGTTCAAGTCCTCCTTTGCTACTAAATACCTTGTGATTCTGAATGTGTCTGTTTCAGACACATGCTAAGATCACATTTCTTTTTAAATACACTGTGAGGGCTGGATAAGGATGAACTGTTCCTAGGGTTCTGAGAAGAAAATAAAAACAAGACCACCTTGCACTGTAATTTAGATTCTTTATTCCCCCTCAGGTGCTCTATGTGAGCCAGCAAGACCTCACTGAGTAAAGAATTTCAGTTGGTTGTTTAAGAATGACTTCCTTATGATAGTCCATGAACTTCTCTTTACTCTTGTCAGGTAAAAAAGACTGATTATCAAAAACATCCCAACTTGTATTTCTCTATAGTCAATACTAAATATTCAGATTTGAGACCAATTCTTGAATGAACTAATATGGAAAAATGAGTTGCATGTCTCCCCTATGAGAGGAATGTAAAAAGCTGTATTATCCCTCGGCACCCCAAAATTAATAAAAAATAAACCCTATGGGCTTTTGCCAGGAATGATAGAGTAGTAAATAATTCACTGCTTAATCCTGCAAATCAGAAAACACAGAATAGTATAATAGTACTATAAGCACTCAGTGAGACCATGACACTTACTTTAATTGTATTTTCCTAGGGATTTATAGTACACATAGCTCTACAAATCTAATCCAAGTGTCAAAGTCATAACTCAATAGCATTTACCACGTGGAGACACAATGAACCAAGCCAATGACAGGCTGAGAAAAGCTACTAAACACAGCACAGTAGGGAAAAAGAAAAGTATAAGCCCCTGAAATTAGTTTTTAAATTTGTGTTTCAGGTTAGCATCCTGTAAAACTCCTCATGGGGTAAAAATAACGCCAGCAACATACTTATTACTGAATCCATGCTGATAAAAAAGTAAAGTGATGCTGCATTTACTCATATAAATTTTAAATGGCTTTTACATTTTCAACTATAAACACGGCTCCTAAAAATAGTGATGGAAACTCCTTTTCACTGTTGTCCACACTCTCTGTGGAGGGAGGCACTTAAAATTAAAGTAGTGAACTCTGATTATCCCACAACAGAGAAGTTCACTGGGGACTCCACAGAAGGCTGGGGATTAACCTGAGATTTCTCCCAACCCTGTTCCATATTTTCATCTTACTTCCTTCTCCCTGTCCCAGTAAGTCAACAGACACTAACTCCATCAGTCTCCAAGGGAGTTGAACCTTCAAGTTACTTTTGCTCTCCCCTTCCTGGGCTTGCATTTTTACCTTCCGGTCTGTAGAGACCAGGCCTCTGTGGTGGGCACTCTTTTCCCCTCTCCGGCCTGGAGGGGAGCAGCATCATTAGGCTTCACTTTATTACACCTGACAGGGCTGACATAGGCAGTAGGTAAGTGCCATCACGCAAAAGGGAAAAGAAGCACCAAAGGGCTTTTTGAAGTCACATTTTATTATTTCAAGAGACAGAGACACTCACTGCTATAGCTCATCTCCGATTTCTAGAGAGGGCTCCCTCACATCTCAGAGGACTCAGGTATCCCAAGCAGACACCCACCAGTGGGTCACAAGTGTCACTTCTTGGGAAAACTCAGAGAAGTTGCAGGAGGGTGAGCGACACCTTCTACGCCCAAGTCATTCATTAGTTTAACCAGTATCCCTGGTGCCGTTCTCAGGAAAGTAGAAGCTGAAGACCAGAAATAGTAGGAATGACTTTGCCTCAAAGACTCTCCTAATTTCAGAACTGACAGGCCTAACAAAAAATGGAAAGGCCTCACTTCCTATGACCTAGAACCAGCTGTATTAAAAACACATATGAGAACATTCAAATTTCTAGGACTGAGTCAGGACTGTATTCTGTTAACACGTGCACACTACATACATTCGTATATGTATGTAATATACATATATCCTGCATATACAAATGTATTCTGTATATAAATACACACATATACACATACATACAGACTCTGTTACTGATAGAGCCAAAGACTTGATGGCTCTCCCTGACAAATTTAAAGAATATAATCTCTTTTAGCAACCCATCCTATTTCTGCCATTCATGACCTTATTGAAATTCTTTAAATAAAAATCTATGTATATTTCAGATTTATATTACCTCAGGGAGTAGAGACACACCATTATGTGTGTTTTATGGAAGACACCCAAGATACTTGAAGTATATGGTTTTCCTTCCATGTTTTTTATTTGCTCACAATTTAATACACTGGTTTATTACAACTCTCAGCACATCTCTTGATTACTCCTCTTACAGCACGAGAAATGGAATGTAGTAGGTATCTCTTACCATTTGAATCCACAATGGTGATATTGGCAGAGGCACTGTCATTTCCTAATTTGCTGGTCACTTTGCACATATATTCTCCAGAATCAGCCAGTGATGCCCTGGTAATGCGGAGTTCTGACTTCCTATAAGATCAGGACCAAAGTAGTATAAGTATATTTCAAGGAAATGCAATGACCATCATAATCTACTTCTCTGTAGCTTCAGGGTTCTCACACTCCCCGTTCCCACTCCACAAATACCACCTTAAAACACAACTTACTAATACACAAATGCATGATTTGACCAAGAGTAAAGATGTAAAGTATCACATTTAAGTGATTTTACAGACATGGCCTTAATTTTATCACCCAGATTAGTAATTTAAAGAACATCTTCTCTAATTTTTCTTTTTATTTCTCTACCACCACCACCACTAAACACACTGTGCCTCAGATTTTTTTTTTTCCAAGTCAATTGGTAAATTTTCTTCCTTTCTATATCTAAATGTCATCAGCCACTAGAAAGATTTAAAAGTGTAAAATCGGAGTGCCTGGGTGGCTCAGTTGGTTAAGCGACTGCCTTCGGCTCAGGTCATGATCCCGGAGACCCCGGATCAAGCCCCATATCGGGCTCCCTGCTCGGCAGGAAGCCTGCTTCTCCCTCTCTCACTCCCCCTGCTTGTGTTCCCTCTGTGGCTGTGTTTCTCTCTGTCAAATAAATAAAATCTTTTTTAAAAAAAGTGCAGACACTTAAGGAAGGCTAGAATAGATCAAAATGCTCAACACTTTTCTCAGTAAAGTAACATCAGGGCTTAGGTTAATTTTGAATGAAAATGATTTACAAAAGAAAAGGGATTCATCTTTAAGAAGATTTGCATTGCTAGGAGCAGAGAAGGCCACAAATCATTATTAATACGGAAATAAACAGAAACAACAGCACACTCTTCTATAAAACTGCATATTAAATCAATATTCAACACTCTTCCAACATGCTCAGCACTGTGATTTGCATCCATGCTTTACTGTTGCATATAGCCAATAATTTAAGCACTGTCCATGATCTAAAAACACAGAACCACTGGGACTCGCTGAGTTTACTGAAGACTTTTAAAAGCATCCCTGTATACTCACACCTGGCCCTGAGTGCCTGGGCTCTTGGGATGACGACAGGGAAAGAAGGCAGGAAGCAAAGACAGCAACTCAAAATTCTACGCAAAGCTCCCATAAGTTACACCTTCCTAGTTTTACAGTGAATGTTCTGGTCTTCCTGTCACATATTAGTAATCAAATTCAATCAGTTGTTCTAATTTAATTAATAAAAACTTAATTCCTACTATTCTCTTCCAGTGTACTGAACTGGACCACCCAGCTGGTCCCATATGTAAGCCTTATGGCCTTCCATCATGGCGCCTTCACTTATACCCTTTCTTCCTCCTAGAATGGGGGGTTCCATATTTCAAGATACTGGCTGACTTTTTACGACCACTTTCTTTCTTGCCAATTCTTTCATCAAACCTTTCATGATCACAGAGCTGCTGCTGCTCTCTTCTTTGTCTAAATTCTGATTGCCCGGAGTAACTCTTCCATGATCCTCACAGTTCTTGAAGCAGATCTTATTTTTCTAGCTAGAACATACACTTTGCAAGGGGAATCTGTAACTTAAACTTCTTGGTACCCTCACAGTTCTATGAGGACATGCCATTGCTTTGTCCTTGGCACATCCTGAAACGATATTGGATGAATGTGTGAATAAATGAAGAAAATATTTGGATGCTCCCATTTAAGCTTTCTCCAGGACATAATGCTCCTAAATGTTGGCTGCAGGAAAGGGGGAAGCCCTACTAGAGGGCAGAGACAGTCGGAGGGAGGAAGTCCAGACCAAGGCAGCAAAAGTCAAACCAACATGTGGATTGAAAAATTAATGACTCAGAACAGTGTCCACAAGTAATCTTGAGAAAACAAAAGAAAGTACTGTACTCAAAGAAATTCAGAAGAAAAACCTTAGGTTAAACAAAAACAGGCTGTTTGTTGTTAATGCTACAGGAATTCTCAAAGTCTTTAATATGCTAATGCACTCTGACTCTCTAAGAGGGTAATATATTATTTAGTTAACTCTCAAACTTATTTGAGGATGGAATCTTCATCATCCACATAGCATATCTGCTCATATTTCCTGAAAATGATGGTGCAACAGAGCAAAGTTGATAAAAAGTAGATCTAATATAGTAAAAGCCTGTTTAGCTGTAATGGGGCAGGGGGATCACCAAGGACCATTTATGCATAGAGAGTCACATATTAATCAGAGGGATTCTCCATGGAAAACTTTCCCTGAAGTCTATCCCTATAGAACAAAATAGAACAATCTGAGGGTAAACATCTTAGCAAGTTGATATTAAGATCTAATTATAAACTACAAGAACTTTAAAAATTATCAAACTACAATGTAAGGATATTACTCTGCCTCCCCCATCAAGTTGTGTTAACTTTTAAGCCTGGTTTTGGAGTATTCAAGTCTAGTATTTTTCTTAATGGATCATCAGCTATTTATACAAATTAGTGCATACATGCCAAGTTCATGACACACACTTATGAAGAACAGTCAGAAACAATACAAATACTACAATAAGCTTGTCCAGCCCCAAATAACATAATTAGCTGGAAGAATTTTCACATATAACCATGAAACCACTAACAATAATTGATAGATACATCATAAAGAAGGTCAGGTTGAGGAATAATACCCTGGTTTTCAACACAGAAGAAAAAGTAGATTCCTAAAATAAGAAAATGATAACTTTTCTTGTTGAACCCGCAATCTTAATTCTAAGGTATCACAACCACCCAAGAATGTACAACACCTCAAGATTATAATAATTTCAAGAACACTCCTTTCCTATTTATATAAGTTGAGGAATAGTCCCTGATGATATGTGAAGAGTTCTTTCTTGACCCTGTGCCATTAATATTTTCACTACTGAATTGGATCAAACTATAAGAAACATGGTAATCAGCTTTATAGTTAGCGTAATTTAAAGGGATAGTTCATAAAATAATAATTCTCCTAAGAGAAAGACACAGTGTTTCCTGGAATATTATTCCAAGGAATGTTAATAAATTTTATGCCTGGGGCGCCTGGGTGGCTCAGTCGTTAAGCATCTGCCAGTGTCCTGGAATCAAGCCCCACATTGGGCTCCCTGCTCAGCGGGAAGCCTGCTTCTCCCTTTTCCTCTCCCCCTGCTATTGTTCCCTTTTTCACTATGTCTCTCTCTCTGCAAATAAATAAGATCTTTAAAAATAAATAAATAAATGTTTAGAAGAATAAGAAAAAATTTTTCTATGCTCAAATAAATATTGCATTCTACAAACTTAAATAGATTTCTTTACAACAGTACCTCTTAGTGGTTTTTATGCAAATAAGTACTGTGAATTTCTAAGGCAGGCATCACATGTAGCTAAGGTATCCTTTCAATAGAGAACACCCTTGGGAATTCTAGGACTGAACATCAATGGGCTAAGACCAAGATTCAATTTAATCAAGATAAGCATAATAAATACACTACAGTTCAAAAATCAGCAGTAGAAGTACAGGCTTGGAGAGACGTGCCTTGAAAATAATATATACAGAGAAAAGGCTTTCAATTAGCCATGTGTTTAACATTATTCCATTTTAAGCAACTACTAAAATAAGAAACAAGAAAGAAAAGATACTTATATGCTGTTTGGCTGTATTAATATTAAAACAGCATAAATCAAATTGGATAAAAGTCTCAATACACTGCTCCCAGGCTAGATCGCATCTAGAATATTTAATTATGTTTTGAAGTGGCATCCGATGAAAAATATCAATAACTAGAGGACTTTAGAAGAGGTTGATCACAACTGAATAGGGAGTATCAATCTTATCACTACAGAAGATTCTGTTAAAAAAACAGAGGGCCTACTGGCAGGCCAACTATGAACAAGATACGGTAGCTTTTTAATATATTTCATGGTTGTCTCCTAGAAAAGAAAACTATTTGAGTAGGCTCTTCAAGATAGAAATATGTCTAACATGAAAAAGAAAGCATATTTTGAGTGATAAGGAAGAGTTTTTGAACATTCAGAAATGGGGAGGGTGTCTTTCCCTTTGGAAAGTTTTAAGTCTGGATAACCACCTGTCAAGAATATCTCTATGCAGTGAAAAGATTAAATCAGATCAGTGGTTTCAACTATTTTGAAAAAAAAAAAATCCTGTTTTAAAACAAAAGCTTAAATCAGAGCATCATATTCAAAACAGGTCAACGTGGTTGGCAGCCCATTTTTAATTCAGTGAAAACTTAAGATTCTCCAGGGACACGATGGGAAAACCATTAATCAAGGTGATCACTGGGACCCTGTGAACTTCCAATGATACCTTGAACTATAAGACTCTTTAATCTGTGGGTCCTAGAATACAGGGTGGGAGGTAGGAAAAGAGAAGAAATAGACAAACCTTTTTTAAAAATTATACATTGCAATGATCTGGGGCTACGATAAGTAGGACACGACTATCTTATACTCTCTCCAACAGGCTACCATATGCTCTCCACAGGATGGAAGTTAACTTGGAAATAGTGTGGAATTCCCATCCAATCACAAAATAAATTGTTTGCTCTTTAATTGATGAGTTATCTAGAAATCTGGGAGGGGTTGATGTTTCAGTGGACTTTCATTTTCTAAAAGTATTAAAAAGAGTTAACTCATGTAAAGTGCCTAAAACAATGCTTGGAATCCAATAAATTCCCAGTAAGTGTTAGCTATCATTACAATTACCTATTATATTCCTGCAATATTTAGGGTTTTTTTTTTATAAGCACGCATTACTTTTGGATTAAGAAAAACAATACTACGTAAAAATAAATTAATACAGACTGATGTAAAGATGAAAGTTCTAAATTTCTCTTTTCTTATATCAAAATGCAATCTGTATTCTTTGAATAAGGGCTCGAGGATGGATACAAGGTCCCGATAACTACTGTCCTCTTTGTCTTTTTTGGCTTGATTCTTCCACCACAGTGTATGGGCCAAGACAACCTAAATGCACATAGGGAATATCTCCTCAGTTAATATAAATCCACTCTCTGATCTCTAAGTTATCATATATGAAGTCTGTGAGTGTGTGTGAGTGTGCTTGTGTATGTGTGTGTGTGTCTGTTCAACACAGTTTCAGAGACTGTCCAAATGCCAGTAAGAAGAAGGGTAAAGTGGGGGCAGAGGATGTCATAAGCAACTGTCATACTGTACCGAATGAGGCACGGTGCCAAATGCCTCACATAAGCCATATGAAACAGGCACCAAGTATTCCCATTTATATCGAAAGAACTGGAACTTTCCTTACATGTAAAATTCAAATGACCTATAGGAGCTGCTCAGCTGGTGCAGAAAGGGAACGTGTTGAACTTTTTCTAGAATGGAGTCAAAGGACCTATAATAATGGACAACAGAAGAAAGGACTCCCTTCAAATGTCTGTAGAAATTTGACAAGACCAATAAGATCCAATTTTAAACAAAATTAAAACAGGTGAGAGTGGAAATGAAGAACTGAGACAGAACTATAGGCGTCTAAAAGAGTGTGCCATACACAAACGATGGGAAGTCAGCCTTTCATAAGGCTAATGTAGAACAGATATTTAAATGAGGCCGATCTGACAGCCTCAAATAGGAGTCTGTCATGTCCCATGCTCTTTACCCAGTTTTCTCGCTTAAAATGATCCACCAGGCAGAGAAAACAGAACAAAGGGATAAGCAGACATGTAACACTGGGGCAGTTTCCTTTTTCTTTTTTTTTAATTGGTTCCACAAGCTGCTTTGCCAAATACAGCAAACACAGGCTCAGCTATAAATTCAAAGTCATAGGAAGAACATGTAAGAATGTAGTTTATTAGTAGGAACAGGGGCAGAAGGGCGATAAGACTTTACAGAAGAACTGAAATGGCTTATCGGTGCAGAGTCTTTTCATAACACTAAGGGATGACAAGAGAATTCTGGCTGCTATGTACGATCTACACTACATGAAAAGGAAACCTAGACTAAGGACTGAAAAGAGTCAATATTTTTTTTTTTTTAAAAGAGTCAATATTTTTCTTAAAATAAAGAGAATCCCAAGGAAATCTCAAACCTCACAATGAAATTCACCTCTCCTTGGTTGTTCAAAGCCTCGGATAAAGTTTAAGGAGCCAAACGCATGGAAAACCAACAGTTTGGATATCTTAGCAATGGAACATTACGAATATGTAGATGAAACTGAAAAATGAGAGTTTTTTTTTAACGGAAGATATTATCCTATGCCTGTATGCATCCCCAGCCCTGTGCTGTGACTTCATTATATGTAGCAAAATCACCAGTAACTGCGAAAAAACAGGAGGCATAGAGTCATACCTATTTCAAATCCAAGCTTTACTATTCATCAGCGTTAGATCTACAGCAAGAAACTGAACTTTCTTCCTGCCCAGGGGAAGGGCATTCATTTTCTCTTATATTTATAGGACAAGCGGAAATAATAGGGGTAACTTCCAAATGTTAATTAAGTTTAGATTCAGTTTGGTCCTTCAACCTTAAGAAAAAGATGACCACATTAATGGACCACTTTACACAAAGTACCTTCTTTTTTTTTTTTTTTTTAAAGATTTTATTTATTTGACAGAGAAAAACACAGCCAGAAAGGGAACACAAACAGGAGGAGTGAAAGAGGGAGAAGCAGGCTTCCCGCCGAGCAGGGAGCCCCATGTGGGACTCGATCCCGGGTCTCCAGGATCATGACCTGAGCTGAAGGCAGTCGCTTAACCAACTGAGCCACCCAGGCGCCCCACAAAGTGTCTTCTTTTTGGATAATCAAATATGTTAAAATGTTTTGTCATGAGTAATTTACAGCCACATAAACTGCCTAAAACATCTTTTTGTTCCCATTTAATTCTTTCCAGCAAGGCTACTGTTTAATAAAAGAAGTAATTTCTGAATATTGGCCTTTCTGGTATAATGAGATTTTATTAATATGTAGACAGTGCTCTTAGCTGTGTGGACCCATGAAGCCAACATGAAAATGCTTTTCTGAATACTAATAATACTTTTATATGTCATCCAAGCCATGTCACAAATTACCTCTTTAGGTATATACCTACTGTTTTCAAAACCATTTTCTCCTTACCTACCTACCTTGTTTCTTCCCAAGCATCCTCAGACTGAATATTCCCAGCCTAAAGATGCTTTGGTTCTATTTCTTCAGCCTAGACAAACCTCTTCCCCCTCCCTTCCTTCTTGGCAGCCTCCTTGGTCCCTGACCGGGAGGGGGAAGGGTCCCCTTCTCCATCTGTGCTAGCTTCTTGCTATGCATCCCATGACTGTCGCTACTGCAGCCCATAAGACCGAGTATTCTAACTGTTCGTCCCCTCTCTGCCCTATGGACCACTCATCTCTGTGTACTTAGCATCTAGCCCTGGGTCTGACATACAGCAGCTTGTCCCATAAAGGGCAGAATTCTCCATCCTATTCCCCCACTGGCCTCTTTACTGTCGTATAAACAGAACTTGCTACTGACAACAATTCTGCTCTTGTTCTATCATGGCCTGGCCCACTCCACCTCACCAGCCAAGCATAGGGGATTCTCCCCCGTCAGCAGACTCAAATCTACCTCCTACTCGTGAAGCCCTCTGGGTCTCTCCCTCTTCCCAACCTCATGACACTTAGAATCAGTAACCTACAATTTAGCTCTTCGCTTTATTGCATGTATGATACACTAGGACATACATTAGGGATTTCTCCCTGATTAAATCTTGACTTCAAGTAGAATCTACCTTCCCATAAATAATAATTTTCTAAAAGGTCACTATTTGCAAATGGATGGGCCTCTTGAAAATCCTGAAGCTCCCCCAGCCCACAGAGGGCTGTAGCACTCGGCCTCTGGAAGGACTGTGTTTCAGATAAGGCTGAATTAGAGAATCCCTACACAATCTATGACCCCCTGGGGGCAGAGATAACACCCACACTTCTCCCATTTCCCCACACTCCCAGCATAAAGCCTTCTGCGGGCACTTAAATATTACTGATACCATTTGACAGCTGTGTGGAAAGAAATGAGACGTTCTCCTGCACGGGAAGATAACTTAGTTTATTACTAACTGTGTCTAACTGATGAAAAACAAAACAGACACCAAACTCAATTCCATCCAGTATCTAAACATATTTTTTTCTTATTAAACTCCTCTATAAGCATCATAGTTCCTTCTTTCCATTCACTCACTCTACCTCCTCCCCTCCCCACGTGCACGCGTTATTAAACCTATATGCTCTCCATTTTTAAAAGAAGGAATAAGGTGTTAAGGAACCCAAGGAACAGATCTGTGTTCCAGCTTAGTTTCTTACTAGTTGTCTGACTCAAGGCAAGGCAGAATGCTTTTTGGAATCTTAATTTCTTAATATGCAAAATTAGGCCCCATGTATAGTTCAACTTCCCTTACTACCTTGGGGAATGTTATAATAAATAAATAAATTATGTAAAAAAAACACGTGTCTCTTTGCAGCATTATTTTCTGCTGCAAAAGTAATATCCCCACATCTTATTATAGTACTTCCAAGTCAAAAGATCTTGCTGATACAATTGCTAACAAGAACAAGCAGCACAGTTAATAAAACCAGAGAAACTGGGGGGGAAAATTCAGTTATAATTAAACACGTTGGGAAGATTGAGTTAAATTTCCTTGTTGTCTCTTGCTCATGAATGTGTGACAACTTTTTGGCAAGTGTTCTATAAAGTATAGGAGGAGATCTTTTTGTTGTTCCTTCTGCTGTCATCCCTGGGATTTCACTGGAATCCTCCGAGTATGAGAAAAGAAAACGTAATCTTTGAGCCTGGAAGTACTATTATCCATGTCCCATCGATTAAAGGACTATTTTATGAGCACAACTCTCAGATACTTATCTCTTTCCTAATTTCAAAACGTGCTGTGATAATAGAAGAGTATTTCTTAAGTGAGGAAATACATAAAAATGAAGAGGATGGGAATAATAAAGGAGCCTCATTTTAGAGTAGGTGTAGACACGCCTCCAAGATGTCACGGGAATCACATGGAGCCCTTCCAATCAATCGTGGTACTCCTCCAGGAAGGCAGGATGATTTAAGGTTCTTGTAAGCCAAGATCACCTGATGTTTTAATGTGCTACAGCGGTGATGTAGTTTCACAGAACTGTCAGTTACAAAAATCTTACTGAGTACCGTTGGATGTTTTAACCTCTTACTTGAAAATAGTTTAAATTCAAGCGATTGTGTTCTCTTTCCGTAAATCTGGGTATTCAGTGAACTTCATTATGAAGCAGGGATGGTGACTGTGGAAGGCACCGGTACTCTCAACAGCATTTGTCTGATTTTAAAGAAATCTAATTTTAAGATGTAACATATTCCAAGTACAGCAGCTCACCAAAACTTCTCCCTCCACATCTCCGGTTCTCTCCCCATCCATCTTTCTTTCCTCATCTAGAAGCTGCAAGAATCAGAAACTTCCCACTCTTCCCTGTATGATAAGACAATTTCTGGTCATCATATAATGAACAACCTTTTTCATTTATTATAGACCATCGCTTATGGATAAGTGAATTCATGTATTCTATATTTTCTATCATTTGATGGCTAGATACTGCCTCTGCCACTAGATACATCACACTTACCCTGGCTTTTTTTGTATCTTGATGTTTTGTGGTTTGTTCTTTCGGTTTAATTCATTCCCGTTCTTAAACCACTTGAATTTGAGAGAGGAGTATTCGGAGCTTGTCTCACACCGAAGCACAAGTTTGGAGCCCAGGGCAGACTCCTGGCTTCTCATCTCCTTCAATCGGGGAGGCAAAGCTAAAAAAGAAAAGAGAAGGAAAAAAATTCTGATCATCTTTCAGAGAGAAATATATTAATGTTAGGTGAGCTTGATCAAGACACCATTCCCAAATGTTTTACTATCTGAGAGAGAGAAAATGAGTCAGCCAAAATGGATCTCAGCTTGGAGAAAAATAAAATGCCCCAATAAAAATATACTTGGGGGGTGGAGTGAGAACTAGATGATAAAATATTATAAAATTATAAAATATTCTAGATGGTTACTTCCTCAATCTTTACATTTTGCTGATGCCTTAAAAGTCCTAGATGTGGGTCATTTCAAAACCATGAAAATAAAAATCCCCTATGCTAAAAGGAGAATATGCAACCAGGCTGTCATCATCATTATTATTAGTTCTTTTTTTTTTTTTTTTAAGATTTTATTTATTTATTTGACAGAGAGAAACACAGTGAGAGAGGGACCACAAGCAGGGGGAGTGAGAGAGGGAGAAGCAGGCTTCCCACCAAGCAGGGAGCCCGATGTGGGACTCGATCCCAGATCTCCGGGATCATGACCTGAGCCGAAGGCAGTCGCTTAACCAACTGAGCCACCCAGGCGCCCCCCCCCTTTTCTTTAAAGATTTTATTTATAATCCCAATATAGTTAAGATACAATGCTCTATTAGTTTCAGGTGTACAATACTCAGGCCATTATTTTTAAAAAATGTTCACATCTCAGATCATTATTTTTAAAGCATGTTCACACAATTCTGTAAATAAATAGAGCAGGTGTCATACCCATGATTTAAATGGGGAAGTTTAATTTCAGAGATGGGAAAGTGACTAACTTGTCCGTGGTTATGACGCTTCTAGAGAGTGAGAGTCAGACTATGCTATCATCAGAGGTGGCCCAAAGGAAAAAGAATGCATCACTCTTAACAATGTTCCTTTCTTCAAGACAGAAATGCTTTGGCAATAACGTTTTTTTTATTGGACCTACAGTTGTTGTCCTGCAGACAATGAATGACCATTCTGGGTGACTACGATGCTCCTAGCAAATTGTCACTTTGACTGGATTTAGCATTTCCATTCTTCTCAATAGAGACTAGAAGTCCTTAAGTTTTGTATTAACCTGCAGAGTACATTAAGCACCTAAATAACATTCTTATTTTAGCAAGACTACTTAAAAGAGCATCTATTCTCTACTGAAATATTTGTGGATAGAATGGTATAAAACATTAGATTTGTTTCAACATAAAATGGTAGTGGAGAATGGACAGACATAAAAATGAAACAAATTTCCCAATTAGTTAGGGAATCATTGCAGAAGTCAAGCAACAGGTACACACGGTGTTTGGGTCAACATAGTATGTCTGGTTTGGTCATAATGAAAGTTTTTGGAAAAAAAAATAAGAGCATAACGAATGGACTTCCCTCTGTGTACAATAGTTCGCTTGATAATCAACATCACATAACTTGAGCTCTCAACAACTCTGTTTCCACCAAGCCTTAGAGAAGCCAGCTACAAAGTCCACTTCTGCTCCAGTCCAAGTATTAAAAGAAAATCCCGGAACACAAACCCACGGCAAGTAAGACTGCCCCTCCCTGATCCAGGGTGTAATTACCCACTGGGTATGGTGACCAGAACTCCAAAGACAGCAATCAGAGTCATGTCAGGCATGAACAGGAAATGAAGTGCCTTTCCTAGTCGGGGTTGTTTGCTTTTTCTACAATTCTGCCCTTACCAAGTAAATCAAAAAAATGTCAGGAATAAGCATAGAGAGGTTCCTATAAATTACAGCAAAAACCATTTGAACATTGTGATTTCTCAGCAGTGCTCCTAAAATTACACGTCTCCTTTTTATTTACTTGGGGACTAGGAGATGAGGTGGGGAAGCAGACATGGGAGGCGAGACTCAGTGGCAAGGGAGGAAACTCGTTTCAGTGTTCTTTGCCTTTGATACCTGTTGATTTTGTCAGGTTCTTTTTTTTTTTTTTTTTAGATTTTATTTATTTATTTGACAGAAAGAGAGATCACAAGTAGGCAGAGAGGCAGGCAGAGAGAGAGGAGGAAGCAGGCTCCCTGCTGAGCAGAGCATCCGATGCGGGCCTTGACCCCAGGACCCTGAGATCATGACCTGAGCCAAAGGCAGAGGCTTAACCCACTGAGCCACCCAGGCACCCTGTCAGGTTCTTGTTTTCTGACAGCTTGAAAATAAGATTTACTTCTGAGCAGATTTTGCAGGAGTCTTCTCTTTTGAGATGGGATTCATGAATTCTGTTTTGGAGGTTTTTAAAAACAGACTAAATTCTCATCTATCTGGAGTCATGTGGTACAGTCTCATTAACTCTTTAAGATCATCTTCAGTTTTCTTGAGTTCAATGAAGGGTTTTGAAGGAACAAATTTGCTCGAGCGAAATGGCACCAAAGAAACTGGCTTACATGTATTAAGATAAACAGCCTCGTTATTTGATGTATAAACTAAAAGAACTAGTTTGACATTTTTTTGGTTTTCACTGAGTTTTACATTTAACTTGGCACAGGACCCAAACTCTCCAGGTTTATTCCTTTTCCTTGCAGCAAAATGTTTTCTTCGCAGTATTTCAGAAATCCTTAACTCTCAGTAAGCACCAGGTCCCCTCACCCACCACTGCTTATCAATGCTGTCTCAACAGAAACCAGCCAGACTTTGTATTCTTTAGTGTGAATAAACAATTTTTCATCAAATCATTTGCATCTGTTTCCTTTTCTCTCATTCCCCTTCTCTCACCCACCTCTCCATCCCTTCCTATCTCTTTATAGATCTATGATTTACTTATTTAGAATCTGGATTTCAAATGTGAGAAAACAATCAGACAAATTCAAATGGAGGGATATTCTGCAAAACAACTGGTCTAGACTTCGGAAGTGCTGATGTCATGAATGATCACAGGAGACCAACCCTGAGAACCGATGGAGACTGACAAATTCATGCCGTGTATAGCTATCCTGAATCCTGCATCCCAGAAGACTCTGACAGAAATTATTGGGACTGGTGGGGGAAATATGAATTAAGGTATTGTACCAATATGACATTTCTCAAGTGCAGTCACTGTGTTGTGGTTATGCAGAAGATCCTTGGACTTAGGTGGTCTCTGCTGCGGTATTGGGGATGAAATGTCAGGACGTCTACAATTAAATCTCAAACAGTTAAAGCAAATAAGGGAGTACATGCATACACATGCACATCAAAACACACACGGAGAAAGAAAAAAAGGAATCTTGGTTTCTCTCTCTTCTCTCGCCTTTATCATCTGCTCTTGCTGCAGTTCAATAAAAGCCTCAGGATTTCATTATGTTTTAAAATCTTGGTTTAATCTACAGTCATGAAGGGGATTCTTGGGGACATTTGAGTTTTAATTTATAAATGTATCTCCTAAAATTATATCCTCCATTTAAATTCTGTGAGGGTCCTGGGATCAAGCCCCATGTTGGGCTCCCTGCTCTGCAGAAAGCCTGCTTCTCTCTCTCCCCCTCCTCCCCGCTCGCTCTCTCTGTCAAATAAATAAATAAATACATTAAAAAAATAAAATAAGCAATAACTTCTGTGAGTTGGAAGGCACTGAAATCCTCATATGGTTCAAACTCATATCCATGCCTTTGGGGCTCCAATCCTCCTAGGTCCTTGGGCGGGAGGAAAACAATCACTCCTCTGGCAGGTCGATGTTTATCCCTTCCTCTGGCATTTCAAGCACAAAGACCTGCACCTCTCCTCTCTAAGAGATGATCGATCAGTGATGTAGCACTGCAGAGACACTCCCGCTCAGGAGGAGGTCTATTCTTAGTTAAAGCATCCACTCCTGAAGCTGACACCATGTATAAACATCTCTTTATGTTTGGGCTTCTGGTATATCTCTCTCAAGGAGCCTGAGTTCCTCCCTCTTGCACAGAGTTACAAGTCCATCAGAAGCACAGAAGTTCCCAGCTACTCTAACTCTGCAACCCTAAAAGTTCGCTTGGAAAACGGTCTCCTCTCTATCGTTCAGGGCAACCACCTAGTGAGGATACCCCACTTTTCAGAAAGAAGCTCTTTGAAGGAGTTAACTTAAAATCCTCCAGAGCATAAATGGAGAGACAAATCTGTGTGCCACCAACAGAGCCACACCCCAATGTGTCTTTGATCCATGATGTTCTTTGTCCTTGGGACCTTCCATAGAAGCACCATACAGACTTCCTCACTTATCCTTGTGGAGCCCAGATTCAAGTAGAGACTTGGCAACAACCTAAGATTCTTCTCTGTCTTCTTACATGACCACACTAATGGCATAGCCTTGAATAGCCCAGGATATTTCAGATTCTCCACAAAAATGCAGACTGATATTGAGCACCTGTGATTTGTGCAGTTTTTCTCATCTATCCATAATGAGATAGTTGAAGAAATTTTCTTTTATTAGATTATAAAATAATAACTATACTTTAATGGAAAACATTTCCCTATGTGTGTTTCCCAGTCAATGTTTGCTCCCAGGAAATAATCTCATTTATTTCATTAACAAAATCTACTCCACCAAGTACTTTCTAATACTCAGATAGAACTTCCTGAGGCCAGGGGTCGTTCCTAAAGTGGGAGGCAACGTTCTTTCATTGAGTACTTGGATTTTAAAACTGCACAAAAATTTTGTATTTGCCTTTTAGTCCCCGGCTAAGAGTAAATGGTCCATTAATTAAAAATTGCTTTAAGACAAAGGATGCTAAAAGTTAATGCTCTGAATGCAGTAAGTGTTCTAAGACTCTTAGGCATGACTGAATTGTCTTTGGTCTGCCACCATTCATAGTTTCACTTTCGGTGTGTTTCTGGAGAGTTAGTAGTTCCACTCTTTAAAACAACCTAAACATAGAGCAAGTGTTACGTAGTCTTTGCCGAAATCGATTTCAAACCTGCTTGATGTTGACAGGAATGTACCGACACCCTTAGAAATGTACCAACAGAGACAGACAGTAAAGTGCAAAAAACAGCAGCCTTCAAAAAACAGAAACTCCAAAACCCTTAGAGCGATTCACACACTTTAGGGGCATTTGTTTTTACTCGCTTTATGTATTTTAAAGCCTTTTAAAAGATCACAAACATGGTCTTCTGAATCTCAGTGCAAGCAGATATACAGGGACATTTATTTTTGCACTTCTATGTTTCTTTTTTTTTTTCCCTTAAGACTTTATTTATTTATTTAGAGATGGGGACAGGGAGGGGCAGGAACACCGACAGAATCCCAAGCAGGCTCCCCGTTGAGCGCAGAGCCCCACATGGGACCTGATCCCATGACCCTGAGCTCATGACCGGAGTTGAAATCAAGAATCAGATGCTGAACCCACTGAGCTGCCCATGCGCCCCTAAACTTCTACGTTTCTTATCTGATAATGTCACACTGTGCAAAAAAAAAAAAAATTATGGCCTAAATCTTTATTTTACCTTTTGACCACACAAAACTTAAGGCAATACGTTCGTTTATTCCAAAATGTGATGTGTGAATAAATACTTGTGCTACCGGTGAAACAAATGTGTAAAAAGAATGATTCCTCGAAGCGATCCTTCTTATTTTAATCGCCTACCATGCACGTGTCTTAAAAATATATTCGGTGCTGTTCCCTCGAATATTGTACTGTATTGTTAAGAACAGGAAACCAATTTTAGCATGTGTAGGGAGCCAGGATATGCTGACAGCGTGTGACATGAGATAAGTTGTTGTTCCTGTTCTGTGAAGGATCTGACAACGCAGAGCTAGCTCCTATCGGGACTCTCCACGTTGGACTAGCTCATCTGAAGAGCCTCACCACACCGAACAAATTAAACAGGAAATCTGCAAAATATTATCAAATACCAGGGAGCTTGCAGCTGCAATCCTAGAGAAATCGTCCCCTCCACACTACCTCTTCAAAGCCTGACATCACACACGTGCAGATGCACACTGGAAACTGGCTGTTCGTTAATGAAAGCCACACGGATACCATCAATCAGTCCTTCTAGGCAAAAGGATGTCCCTTTTCTGTAGTCATGTTAGAGGTAAATGAATCCTAAAGAAAGCCTCCAAAATTCCTTTCCCAATCATATTTCTGCCTCATTGGACCAAGTTACGGAGAAGATCACGGTCAGGTCCAGAGCAGATACAGTTTGTGCTTTGCCATTGGTCTTCTGAGCTGTGCTCACCCATTTAGGCTTAAAAGGGAAAATGTATCTTATCAGGTTAAGTTTTGTAAATATAGCTGTGTAAAAGGCAGCAAATTCCCGGGACAATGGCGTGGTCTGAAGTCATGGGAAGAACCACCCAGAGAGGTCACTGTTCGTTGCTGCACGTGGGAAAACGTGTTCATGTGTGTTCACCTGGGCCCGTGCTCCTGCTGAGTCATCCTTCAGAGAGACTGTTCCTGACTCCACTTAACTGAGTCCCCTGTGAACTAAAATGGGCCTGTTCTTGTGTCTGTGTATTCTGCAAAGATATCTGGAAGATGAGCTCAAACACGAGGGGGCCTTCCTTTAAGAGAAAGTCACTATACAATTCAAGTTTTTATTATAAAGTATTCTCAATCTGACTCCGTATCGTTGGTAGTGAACCAAATCCAACCAGAAAACACACTAGGAATTTGCCTCAAAGTACTGTTAGGAAAGCTGGACTCCAGACCATGTTAGCCAGTCTGTGTCCAACTTCTTATATGGTGCAAGGATGTTCACGTGCACTACTGAATACCTTCAGGAGCATACCGAAAAACCCTGACAACATATGCACGGAACATATCATTACACAACATAAAACAATAAAACCGGGAGTAATAGTTCCACAGTGGACTTCTAGTATTTCCAGTGCTGATATCCCTACAGACAGAGTTGGCTTCTTCCTGCTGTTGGCTTTGACTGCCCAAACACATCCGTTTCCACTGGAGGGGACTTCTACAAGTGGATGGGCTCAAAGCTTCACTTCTTACAGTTCACTGGTACAAGCTGAATGAAACCACATGATTCTTTTAAATGCCCTACTTGAGGGATGAGCCATAATCAGCCCCATCAAAAGGCAGGCATATTCTAAGACCCCAGAGAGTAATAATCACATTGTATATCTGAATGCCACACCCAACAGGCAGCACTGAAAAAAATCACATGTAAAGAAATTTATCATTTAAGGAATGTATCCCTACCAAATCGAAGGAGATGTAAGAATAATTCTTAGTAGGTGGCCATATCTCCATATGAAGGATTAGGTTGTGGTGGTGGCAGTGGTATGTGTGTCCATTTTGATTAGCACTGTGTTCAAACATTCAAATGTCTAAATTTATTAGATGCGAGATATAAAGGATCTTAGGGGCCTACCATATAGTAGAACCTCAGGTGCTTGTAAGTAGAACAAAGGATCTAGAAGACACTGAGAGAGTAGAGCCCAGATCCAAGAGTTATACCAGAGGCCACGCCTACCTTCTCAAAAGACTTACTATTATGTGGAACAGAAGGGCCTTGTGACATTGTTTTCTGTTTTAACATATTCTAACCGATTAGGACTCTTTAGACTCTCTGCCATATAATGCCAAAGAAAAGGAAATGTTAAATATAACTGGAAAATTGTCAAATAAGTAGTAGTCTCTCCTTGGGAATTTTCATGTTCTCCTCTATCTCTCTTCTCTGGCCATCACTGTTTGCACATTCTCTGCTGGAACCCAACCTCAGTGAGGATGTTGGCCACTGTGACCTTCCTGCGCTCCTCAGGGTCCTAGAGAGGAGGCTCACTAGAGGCCGGGGGCTCACCCACGTCATCAAGAGGAGCACACACATTAAAATATTACCTCCTCTGCCTTCAAATCAAAGTTGATCATCTTTGTTGATGGACCCTAGTCCACAAGATGTAAGTCTGCTCCCTTAACTAGTAAGTGTGCTCTTTTTTTATAGAGAACACATATCCCCACATTTACCATTTCTCTGCAACAGTTCTTGCGAGTGGGTAATTATTTCATTTTACAAGTGAGGATATGAGGGGGAGGGGGTGTTATACTTGCTTGATGTCACAAGGCAAATACACAGAAGGCTAACACACCCGGATTTCAACCCAGGACTTCCCTCTCCACCAAGGGGTGCTTCTGTGCAGCTTGATGTGAAGGCAGGAAAAGGGCGGAGGGCAGTAGACTCAAAATGGGGCAGATTATCCCACCCAGAGCTACTGTGGTAATTTTCTGTTTCTCATAATAAGCTATATATACCAGGTCACCTCTCCACGTATGTCTGTGAGAGATTGACAGCACTGCAAAATGCGACGGGGGAAAATAAGTGCAGATTTATTGGTAAGAGAATTTTTCTGCCTGAAAACTGATATTTGCTGAAATTAGCAATCTCATTCTTGATGCTTCTGTAGTTCTGTGCTCAGCATTTTGTAAACTGAGGGCCAAAAGATACAATCATAAAACTAAGAGGAGAGTGTTCCAAAAGTCTATGAGATGAAGCTAAAATAAGCCCCTCTTACCACTTTCAACATTAACTGCCTTAGAATAGTAACAGCTAACACTTATTGAGTACCTACTGTGTGCCAGGCACTATTCCAAGAACTTTATGTCCACTCTTTTCAAGTTTTATAACCATTCCAGGAGATATTCATTACTATCATGATGCCAATTCACAGATGAGGACACAGAAACAGAGAGTAAAGCCAACTCCTATGGTCACACAGCTGGTAATATTGTGGCACCAGTATCTAGACCCCAGAAGTCTGACTCCAGAGCTCCTGCCCTTCACAAGTAGGCAATAAAGAATCATTTGCCATGTTGGATAGGCTTATAGGTCAAATGCCAAGCTTAATATACTGATATCTTAATAGTAGCCATACTTTCCGGATTAAATCTGGGATACACTACATGACAGATTGTTTCTGCACATATTCCCAAGACAAAAAAGTCTGAGAGAGAACGAAGATATGAAAATGGCTGAATTTTCTAAGCGACTTTGGTGATTCACAGGGAAATCAAATAAGACAGAAGACTTGAAATTGGTATGCCAAAACAATCTTTTTGAACTGGGCGACTATCTGTCATCTAGGGTAAATGAGGGTAAATGAGGCTCTATCTTGCTCCCAGGTTTCAGGGAAACTCAACAGCCCCTGTGTGAGGATACAGTGAAACAAGAGTCTTAACAGATTCATGTTGTCCTCTCAAGGAGTAAAGGCGATACACCGTGACAATGGATTCTGGAGTAAATCACAGCCCAGTCCTGGCAGCTTAAGGCAAGTGCTCAGCAGGGCTGCTAATTAACGCTGTCCCCACAGCTGCCCCCAATTATAGGCGCATCTCAGTCATGGCCAGAACCCAGAAGATGTCCCACCAGCTTCATCGAAGGCCATCCATACACCAGATCGAAACGGATCCATTTCCGTTTGGCCTGACTGATGCGTAGCCAATTTCATTTGACCTGACTTTATAAATTTGATCTTTTCTGTTGTCAAAAAGCAGGGCTTTTGCCTGCATTTCTTGCACAAACCTGCCACATTCCACTCCAACATGCCACTTAAAAACAGAGAAATATCTAATTACTGGACATTTGATCTTATATTTATTTTCTGGTTGAAATGAGGTTTTTCTCTTCTGATGTGTTTATCGCTTAAGTAAATTTAGCACATTGATGTGTTAATATTTATCTTCATAACCATGATTTCTTTGTTCCAACTGAATTACAATCATTATTAGCTGGTGCCACTAAAATTCTCTTTTTTTCCATTTGAAAGAAGGAAATTATATAGATAGATGTTCTAAACCGGATAAAATTCCCAGGTAAGATTAGTTGGCCCTTGATTATAATTAATTTTAAACAACCACAGGAAGTGATTTTGTGACAAAAACAGGAAGACTTTTAAGCATGGCATAAAGCATACACATAAAACCTAAAGCATGCTTTCTTTGTGAGCAAAGCCTTCACTGACCTACCACTGATATTTCCCCATGCTCTATTTTTCACACGGTCATTTAAAATTTATTCCTCCTATGAAGAAGAAAAAAATTTGTAGCAGCACTAACTATAAAAGAAAGGCATCCTTTCAGGATGTCCATAATCTGTTTGTTACTTAGGCAGGTCAACTTTCCTGGCAACCGCACGTTTCTGACTTTTCCTTTTACTTCACAGATAACTTATTAAAGTGGATGACACTGGAAGGTG
Source organism: Spilogale gracilis (assembly GCA_004023965.1). Taxonomy (NCBI): domain Eukaryota; kingdom Metazoa; phylum Chordata; class Mammalia; order Carnivora; family Mephitidae; genus Spilogale; species Spilogale gracilis. Next base: position 249,223 of record PITA01000588.1, read on the forward strand.
CACGCCGGGATTGAAAGGAGCCTTCCTGACTCACTGAGGCCCAGATCAAAGTTAAACTTCTCTCCACTGTGTTTACTACAGCTTTAAATAACTAGCCTTGCATCCCTTCTTAAGCAGAGACCCAAGTCTGACTTTCTGAAGATCTTTGAAGCTTGGGTAGCTTTTTGCATTTTTAAAGCAAGTCCGCAGACAACCTAACAATTGAATCCTTATCATTTTGCTTCTACCCCACAGGAAAGACCAGGGAAGGCGATTTTCTTATCTATAGGTTCCCAGGGTCATGACTTTGGTGAAGAGGTGGAAAATGGCCACAGTCAAATTAAACAGACTGTTCATGGTAAGAAAATCTGGGCTACATCACCGATCATCTAAAACAATCTAAGTTTGTCACCTATCTCACAGAGCTCCAAGGCTGGGACTCCTTCCTGTACAGAACTCACAAGTCCAACTATAAGATTAGAGCTCAAGTAGTCCGGTTTCAGACAACACACTTTCTCTCTTTCTCTCCCTCCCCCCCTCCCTCTAAGAAAGACAAAATTCATAGCTTCCCTTATTTTACAAAACAAAAACAAAAACAAAAACAAAACCAAATGCATTAAAGCATCTTTTGAAAATAAAAGCGAGCTGCTTCCCAGACATTCAGAGATAATCCTTTGATGCCTAAATTGCAATCGTATTTTCGCAGCACTAGGATTCACAAACATTACACAAAAGAAACGTAAATGAAGCCTACTTAGCATGTCAACATGCAGCTTTCCTTTCCTTCTTAGGGACTGGCGCACAACTAGAAATACCTTTCATTTTGTTTTTCTTTAGAAAGATGTTTAATTAGATACTCTGCTAATAGTTCCTCGTCCCTGAATTTAAATCCCTAACTCCGTGCAAAATATCCTGCCCTTCTGTCGCGCGCTTTTGAGAATCTTTATTAACAGTAAGAACGAGCAGTCAGCAAACCTGGGGTTCAAAGCTTATTTGCTCTATGGGATTAGGGAGTCACATAATTACTCTGAACCTCAATAATCTTGTGCATAAAAGCAGGGGGGGAGTACCCTCGGCCTTATCTATTTCACCCAGTTGTGAAAATCTAATTAAAAAATGATAGTGAAAATATCTTGCATCTTGAAAAAAATGAGGTATCATGAATAGAGCCCATTTGACTGCCATTATCTAGAAAGCATCTGAAAAGTTAGAAACTAGCAGGGCCTATAAATGCAGAAGGCACAACATTGCAAAATTAATACCTGAAAAACTGTATATAGCTTTGGTCATTCCTCAAGACCCAACCTGCCCTCCCCAAAAAGGCAGCTGGAAGCCATCAAGAGGGGTCACTGAAATGTTCAAAGGGAAGGGCTGCTAGTGTACAGAAATAGACTAAACATCATAGAATTCTCAAGACTGATAGAGGAAGGCCAAGGGAGGAAAGTCATGGGTCCTTAAAGTCATCAAAACTTTACATTCATAGACCCTCGAAGCATGAAGCAAGTCATTCTAGAATAGAAAAAGGAAATGAACCTTGTTCTGCATAAAAAGAAGTATGAGTTGGAAAATGCTTTTTCTGGGAATCTGTGTGAGTAAAGGATTCAGGAAGCAGCACACAGCCGGAAAAGGTGGCTTTGCAGTCCGGCAGCCCAGCTTCCCACTCCAGCCTGATGAGTTCCCTGGCCCTAGGTGGGACCCAGCCCCCCTCGTCTACAAGGCAGGTTTGCCTTACACCGGATGGAGGGGGAGACCCGGGACACCCCACCGCACACTTTGAACAGGACAGATTCATAAGGAATTACCTTCAGGGATGGAACTAAAAGAGAACAAACTCATGGTTAGGTTATTCAAGCTGCCTTCATAGAACACAACTTTCACCATCTGTGACCCACTCTGGGCAGAGTCTGAGGGTATTCCTTGTACGTCTAGCACTTAGCCTACAGTTTACAAAGCACTTTCATACATGATCTCATCTTAGCAATGAAAAGGGGTACTCAAGATGGTGAAATCTGAATAAGGCTGGTAGTTAGGCAACAGTATGATACCAATGTGAATATACCAAGGGAACGGGGTGCTGGACGTGGGGCATATGGGAACTCTGTCCATAAATCGAAATTACATCCCCACCCCCCCAAAACAAAACACACTCCAGATGGCTTGCCCAATTTATGTACTTTTTTGAATAGTAAGTTAGGTGTCCCTCTTCTGTGTTCCCATAAAGCCATCACTCTGCCTTTTAATACAATGCACTTCATAGGTGTTTGATTCACCAAGGAGACAGAAGGCTCCTGTAAGTCAGGGGCTTTTTTCCCCTTAATTCATCTTTTATCCTAGTGACCAGAATAGTGCTCTATAGTAGTATTTGCTGAATAGATAAACAAATAAAGAAGTAAAATCAATCTGTGATTCAAATACTCCGTATCAGAGGAGACCCTCGTTTCTCTCTAAGACACAAGATTTTTGTAAAAACATTGGCCTGAGCAAGGTTATTCTTACTTATGTTATATTAACCAATTTTATGGTCTCTTTTCAACCAAACGCATTAGAATATTGTGTATCGAATACCTTCTTCTGGAATACAAATAATATCCAGATTCTGGTTCATTGTTATAAACAACTGGCTTTATCCTCTCAGATATTTCTTGATTTCCATTCGTGCAAGAAGTGTCAGTGTGTCTGTTAAAAGAGATACTACGGTTTTAAGTATACAGATCTGATTAAGAAAAACAAGATCACCACCTTCCTGCCCTCCTGGACCTTACAGCCTGTGGGGGGAGGGGGCGGGGGCAGGAAGAAGAGCAGCTTCCTAACCAATTAGGCAGTAGCATGATCTGTGAAATAAATTCTTTATCTTTGCAATCTAACAAGGCTAAAAATTGCTGAGGTGGCTATATCCTTTCCACTCCGTCAAGCAATATATAGTCATTTCTATTCAAATTAAGACTCTGAGAATTGATCACTAAATCTATACACAACAACTGATATTAATCAGCCAAACACTGCTCAATGAGTAAAATGGCATTTTAAAATCTATACCCATCTGTTACAGATTACTTTCCTATTAAAACAACTATTTACTAGATAGCCTTTCTCTGCATCAATCACACTCGCAACACTTAATTATACCACATCATATACTCTTACCACATTAATACTAAATATAAGCCATGAAATATGCTCATGAAAAGCCTGAATCAGACAGACCTAAATTCAAATCCTACCCTGCCATATGCTGGTTGCACAACCTTCGGTAAATTAACGAAATTCTCTAGTCCTCGGTCTCCTAAAATATAAAATGAGATTAAATAGAACCAGCTTCATGGGGCCAAGAAACAGAGGTAACAAGATGATGCAATAAAGTACTTAGTCTGTGTGTGTTACATGGAAAGCGTGTAACAATATAATGATTTTTTAAAAAAATAAGTCATTATTTTTTTAAAAATCATTATTTTTCTTTAAAAATTTTATTTATTTATTTGACACAGAGAGATCACAAGTAGGCAGAGAGGCAGGCAGAGAGAGAGGAAGAAGCAGGCTCCCTACTGAGCCAAGAGCCTGATGCGGGCCTTGATCCCAGGACCCTGAGATCATGACCTGAGCTGAAAGCAGAGGCACCAACCCACTGAGCCACCCAGGCGCCCTAAAAAAATCATTATTTGGGTCCTTGTTTAGTTGTAGCAGTTTATTAAGCTTTCTAGATTAACATTTTTTAAAATCACTGCCTACTTAGAGCCGAGACCAAGGAAATCATATTCATTCCCTGTCGTGGGCAAAATAATGACTTCCAAAGATGTCTCTAGCCTAATCCTAGAACCTGTAAGTATGTTGCCTGTCACAGCCAAAGGGAATTTGCAGGTGGGATTAAGGTTAAGAGTTTGGGATCGGGGGAGATTATGTTGTTTTATCCACTGCACCCAACATAATCACGGGAATCCTTAGCAGTAGGTAATCTTTCCCTGCTGCAGTCCAAGAATGGCCAGGGATGGAATGTTACTGGCTTTAAGGTCAGAAGGCGGACTGATCCAAAAAATGTAGGCAGCCTTTGGAAGTTGGAAAAGCCAAGGAAAAGGATTCCCTTCTAGAGCCTCCAGAAGGGAACGCAGCCCTGCCAACACCATGACGTTAGCCCAGTGAGGCCTGTCTCCGAATTCTACCCTACAGAACTCTTAAGATAATAAATGTGTGTTGTTTTTAGCCTCTATGTTCATGGTAACTAGTTTCAGCAGCGGTAGAAAATGGTTACAGTCCCCAAAGAGAAATCAATTGTGTTATTTTCCAATATTAAGAACTGTGGAACTCTATCTCATGAAATGGTATACAGGACCTAATTTACAAAAATAGGTACACCAGGGTGAGTAGAGCCCAGCTACACATCATTTCACCCTTAATATCCTCCTATTCAGGGTCCAAGAGAAAGCTCCACATCAAAGGAATCATAGACCCCAAGGCACAGAGATTGAAACAGAGACTGAAAACCATCAGGAGTTCGAGAACTCAAGTTCAGCCTCAGAGACTGACCCCAGTTGGTGGTGGCCCCACCAACCATTCTCTCTCTGGCCCCTGCTCCCTGTTCACAAAATGAAGAGGTCAGCTCATCCTGCAGTACTGTTAAGCTCTACAGTGAGCCAGGGAGATCTTTTTTTCTCCTTTTTTGTCCACTGCATTTTAAGAATTTATAAGTAGAGAGCCACTGATCAACTTTTTAGACTTAAACATGTTTTAGGAATACTAGCATCCCAATGGCAAAAGCATACAAAAATTAAATCAATTAAAAAAATTTTTTAAAGTTAAAAATAAATTATTTTTCTCCTGACTTCATTATTTATGTAGCAATAGTTTTCTCCTTGATTTTTAGAAAATGTAATCATTTAGGTATTTTAATAAATAAAATTCAAACAAAATCCTCAAAATAAGACTTTAGGGATTAATATCACCTTAACTTTGGGGTTGATGCCTGATGAAATCCATCACTTGGGAATCATGTATCTTAGCTCAAGACCCAATTTCTGTTTCTAAAGAAAGATACTTCTTGCAGAAATGTGGGATATGTCAAATATGTTACATAACACAAGGGAAAACTGTGGGATGGACCCAAAACATGCAGCAAACCTATATGTAAAAGGGGAAAGATCACCCAAGTTATGAATTACAGAAATATGACTCTTAAGAAACTAACCTAGATCAACCTTTCAGACAGATCATGAAGGCCAGTGCTAACTGTATTATCAGCATTTTCTGAAATAAATCCGTCAGCAACGAAGTGCACCTCTTTGATTTAATCACTAGAAAGTACCTGTGAAGACTCAAACTTTAAGAATATTATCAAGATGGTGGCGCCTGGGTGGCTCAGTGGGTTAAAGCCTCTGCCTTCAGCTCAGGTCATGATCTCAGGGTCCTGGGATCGAGTCCTGCATTGGCCTCTCTGCTCAGCAGGGAGCCTGCTTCCTCCTCTCTCTCTGCCTGCCTCTCTGCCCACTTGTGATTTCTCTCTGTCAAATAAATAAATAAAATATTTAAAAAAGAGAATATTACCAAGATGGAAACCAAAATAAGTAAATAAGTAAATAAAAGAGAGAAAGCAAAATTTCTATAACGGTTCCTCTACAGCATATGTTCACGGAATAAGGGGCTCCTAAGTAAGGGCACCATGTCAGCATACCAATGATCTGAAGCACTAAGGGACAAGTTTTCTTTTTCTAAAGGACAAGATGAAAGAGACAGCCCTAGTAACACATGAAAACCTCATGAAAAGAAAGCTGATATCCTACAGACATGCACTGAAAGTCATGGCCCGTTTAGTGGCTTCAAAAATGGCTACATTTTCCACTCTGTGAAGCTCTCTGGAGAAGCTGATGGCACAGATGAAAAAGCTTTAAAAGTATTTCCCCGTTTCTGTAAGAAATGCTAGAATGGTGGCATGTGCCGATCTTTAAAAAAATTAATGAATAGGTTAACACTGATCTCTGCTAGAAGAGAATGTTCAAGGCCAAAGTCGGCAAAATGGACACCGATCTCAGGTTTAAGGGCATAAAGATTGACGTAAGTTTTGGAGAACAGATATTCTTGGAGCTTTCACAGTGCTACAGTTTCTCATCAGGACCATTATTCTTCTTGTTGAGGCTCTACTCCCAGTTCCCCAAGTTTTCCCTCTCCACCTAGCCCTACTTTTTCTAGAAGCCCCATTATTTTTAATGTGCAATTTTGCTAAATAAGGTTTTTTCATTTTTTGAGTTTATTTTTTCCAGGAAGGCAAACATGGGAGTCACAGCAGAAATATCTGCAAAAATAGGGATCTGTCAACGGTCCTACAGTCTCCCAGCCTCAAGCCAGAGGTTCTCAAAGCTGTGTACATACAAGTCACTGGGAAGAGTTCACCAAAATGACCATGAAATAGTCATAGACCTTATTAAAGACTCTGAATCACTTATGTCACAGACAAGCCTATAAATGTGCTCTTCCAAAAAGCATCCCAGATGATTCTGATATAGGTGGTCTCAGTGCAACATTTTCAGAAATATTACAAATGCTTTTGGGGTGCCCTTCTCTCCAAAAGTTGTTCAGCATTTACAAAAAGTTAATGCGCACTCCATTAAGTCTTTCCAGTAAATAAACATGTGTATATATATTTGAATGCTTACAGTGCTAGGTAAATTAAAGAGAAATAAGATTTAATTTGTCTCTGGGAAAATATTGAATCGCACAGAAACATATGTAAATTACAAGAATTTTTACATTCTTATGAGAAGTCCTGTAATGAGTGGCATTGGCTTTATTACCTACACAGTTTGAACTCTAACCCTTCACTAGAAAATAATAGTTAACTGGGAGACACTGTTGCATCTATCTACCAGATATTCCAAAAAATTTCTCCTGAACTAGACACCTGCACATATCTTTATGCTATGACAGGAGGACTATTCTCTATGCATGGGTGCAGTAATTTCATAATACTTAAACCTCTCATCTAAAGTATACTGCATTAATCAGGAACACATTATCTTGGAGAGTTCAGAGGGAGGGATGCTTAGAAATACCTCTTCCTTAATTCTTGAAGCTACATAAGAGAAAGAACTTTAAATCTGTGCTTCCTCTAAGATGAGTATATGTCAGCCCCCAGATTTGATAACTAGATCTACAAGCGGTACTTGAAAACTAGAAAAGGTGTAAGAACTTCTCATCCTTAGACCTATTTCACCTTCAGTAGAGCAATCAAGCCCTACCTCGTGTCACCATGTAATCTTTACAAGAACACTTAGTTCTAAATCTTTTCCCATGTTCTACTTCTCTTCTAGGCAACCATGAGCATTAATACTTGTGTGGACATAAGTGTCTTCAGCTTTGATTTTTTCCTTTGAGAGTTAGATCTTTTTTGGTGTTGCTTATCTTGAAAAATGGCACAAGCAGCCATTCAGGTGAGCAAATTTAAATTTAAATTTCTCGTCTACTCATGACCTGTGTGCAGTCCGTGAAAAAAAATTCACCTCGATTTTACTACCACCCCACCCCCCACCTCATCCCCAAGCCTTCCTGGAAGGGAAGTTCTGAGGCAGAAATTGGGCAATACGCAGAGCCAATGAACTAGAAACCAGTGAACCATAAAGCAATCGCAAAAGTGGGGAAGAGGGGAAAGAAGAAGTAGGCCAATCACAAGGGCAATTAAGCACCAACTGAAGTAAAACATGCATCCTAGAAAAGGGGGAAGTAGCCAGAAAAGAAAGATCTTCGTGAAGGATGACGATGCCCATTATAGATGTTGATGCTCGACAGGCAGGTCCAACCAGTATGGACGCTGAGACAAAGGTCGATTGTAGACATGGGGAAGGACTTAGAAGAAGCAGTGTTCCTAGGTGGCGATCCAGGGAAAGGATCTATAATCTGCTACGTAGCTTTATTCTACATTCACCTTGAGATTTATAGCCTCACTTCTGTTCCTCAAAGGCCTTTTGAAGGACTGATGAAAACCCTCTGAGGACCCAGATTTCACATAAAAAGAAAGAACTGGCTGGTGAATATAGGAAATGTCAGCTCAGGAAAATTAGAACAAGAACTATTACAGCAAGAGCACAGACATATACTTTACACAGAATATTGCAAAGATAACGACTCTTTGAGGGATATTGTAGAGGAGCAGAAGGCAAAACAATGGCCCTCAGGCCAAACCCTGCCCACCATCCGTTTTTATAAATAAAGTTTTATGGGAACACAGTCATATTCATTTGTTTATGAACCATCTATGGCTGCTTTCATGCTGTACCACAGAGCTGACTCTTTACAGAAACGTTTGCGGACTGCTGTTACAGAGCATCAACACATCATCATAAAGTATCCACAGAATTTCACCCTGTAATTAGAATTGGTTGGTTTTCTAAGGACAAATTGCAGAATGGAAATAAGTCATGTAGAATCTATATTTTGAGGTCTAAGAATGAACTGAGTATACAGAGTAGAATGTCCAAAATATTATCTGTGAATGAAAGGGCAACTAGCTCCCTGTCCAGATAAGCAGAGGCGGCTATGATATGCTCCTGATGAATGCTGCCATTACCTAGTTCAGGCAACGAATATAGATATACCTTTTCTATGAAGGAGCTTATCTAGACAGGATATACAGATTAAGAAAAGGCTGGTGGGAAAATCAACCCCAAGGTAAGAAAACAACTTTGTTATGAGTTTGTGAATTCATACTTGATTTGCTGTACGTTTTTCAGTATATATAATTGTATTTGATGATGATTTCCTACCTAGAAATAGAGGAGAACAGATTCACCAAAACCCTGATTGATAGATAGCCCCTTAGGAAGAAGAAATGAGGTGTATAGAATGAAAAAGCAGGCATAATCATGAAATGTCTCACCCATCGGGAATCTGAACAACAGCATCACCTGACAGAGGAAGATTCTGATATTACTGGATTTGTAATTTGTAAAGTCTTCCATCCTTGTGAATGGGGTTCTGCACAAATGTGGGAGAGGTCAATGGCAGGCAGGCTCCTAATGGCTGTCAAGGATTTTCAACATAGTCGAGGGGACTGGGATAGTTTCAACCATAGTCGAGGGGACTGGGATAGGATGTAAATAAAGTGGGAAGGGTGCAGTGAAGCAGGAACGGTCTCAGGACTGCAACTGTGACCGCAGATTATTATTTTAGACAGAATGAACTCCCAGCTTAACGAATCAAAGCTGGACAGTAACAGTACTAGGAGACAATTAATTCTGTACCTTGTTTTGCTCCATGGAAGAGACATTTTATCCAATTTGTTCCTGGAAGGGCTCTGTGATGATTTACATTGTTCACAAAATTATGCTGAGTTTTCTTAATGGGTATTAGCAGGAAAAAGGTAAGTGACGTAGAACCAAAAACCGAGAAGTCGAGGAGAATACATTTTAGAAGGACTCAGGAAATGCGACATATGTTAATATTTCCAAAATGTGTTGCAACTGTTTCTTTAAAGGGGGAAATGAGAATTATAGATGTCAGTTGAAAATGAAATACTTTGTTTTGTTGACTGTTTCCTTTGCTGTACAGAAGCTTTTTATTTTGATGAAGTCCCAGAAGTTCATTTTCGCTTTTGTCTCCTTTGCCTTTGGAGACGTGTCTTGAAAGAAGTTGCTGTGGCCGATGTCAAAGAGGTTACTGCCAATGTTCTCTTCCAGGATTTTGATGGATTCCTGCCTCACGTTG